>CAEGAF010002552.1:0-40495 GCA_903067075.1 Micropoecilia bifurca
CACACACACACACACACACACACACACACACACACACACACACACACACACACACACACACACACACACACACTGAGATTGGAATAGTGGTGCTGCAGGTTTCTCTTTGATGAGTTTGAGCAGAAGAGTTTTTCATTAATATTTTGAGGAATGTTTCTGGTGACTTTGCAGATTAGCAGCCTAAGGAAACTATAGGACCTCCTGCATAAAAACCCCCCCAAAAAACCCCAAACTGCATACAGTTTTGCCCGTGGGTCTTCTTGGGGGAAATATTAAATTAAATTGAAAATTACAAGGTTATTCTTTTACATGCACATTTCTGCTTTCAGGGGAAAAATTCCTTAAAATTGCATATCAAGCAATTTTGATTATACGTTACAACTCAGTGATGTTCATAAAAATTGTTTAAAACAACTTTTTCATGTTTTGTGAAATTACAACAATCTTCAGTGGATTTTATCAAGATTTTATAAGATTGAAAAAGATTGCTGATTTTCCTAACTGTTTTATGAAGAGTGCCATATTTGTATTTTCACCAACTTTAAAACCGTGAATAAACTCTAGTGCCTTTAGAAGTAATTTCCAGTAGACCATAATATGAATTTCAGTGAGGTTTGTTTGTCAGATTAAAAGTATCTTTTGAAAATAACACCTTTAAGGTAGTGAATACACAATTAAGTATTAAACGCTTATTTTTTAATTAGACTGACATAAAAAAGCAGAAAAGCCAAAGTCTTGAAAATATAAAGCTGTGTTTAATCAAGGTAGTGAATAGAGTAAAATCAACTTTTTGCTCATATTTTAATTTTTTGACTGTAAATACACCTGACACAAGTTTTAGTGGAGTGCTTCACAAAGGAAGACGGCTGTGAGATTAAAGCTTTTGTTGACAGAAAACCATAAAGAGTCTCCTGTGCAGTTTGCTAAAAGGCGTGTAGAAAGTCAATTTGTGAAGGAAGCTGCTCTGGTCAGATGATGAGAAAAAATACTTTCATTGACCTTTATGCAAAAAGCTATATCTGTGATGGAAAACCATGCTTTGACCTGAGCAAACCTCTGTAAACCACTGGATGGAACGGCAGTATTATCCTGAAGGAAATCATTTGTAGCAGGGGCAGAGAATCTGGTCAAATTTGTTTTGATGAGGCTGAATAAAGGTCAATGATAGAAGACCTCTTGGCGGCTACAAAAAAAAGAGACTGTTCTTGACTTCTACCTTTTTGCAAGCCACCAAGTCGAGACACACAACATGAGTGAGAATGCAGTGGCTTTACACTAATAATTATCCAATGCTCTGTCCAGTAAAAGTCCTGACTTAGTTCCAATTTAAAATCTGACAAGATTTAAAAGCTGTTAAGAAGAAGAATGAGAAGGAAAGTTCAGTCTGAAAACCAGTAGAGACATAAACCAAAAACTTGCAGCTGCTATTGAAGCAAATATTCACTCATCTTAAAGCTGTCACTCACTGAGTCTGAAAACAAATGTGCATCACACTATTTAGATTTTTATTTGTAAAAATAAAAAAAGGAAACCATGCATAGTTTTTTAGACCTGCTTTGTGTTGGTCTATGACATAAACTCTCTCAAAATGAATTGAATTGTGTGGCTGAAATGTTTCACAATTTGGAAAAAGTGTGACTACTGCTGCATCTCGTATAAGTGTATAAGTTATTTCTGAACCCTGCATCTATAATTTGAGCATTATACTGTGCATTAAAACTGTAGAAGTTTTGATTATCTGCCTCTTTTACTCAATGCCACTTTAAGACTTGGCTGGACATTTGAATCGATTCTGCTGAGTCACTGTTGACAAACCTTGACACAGGGAGGGAAGAGACAATGATGCAGAAACTTTGAGGTAGTGCCCCCTATAGGCTTAAGGCTGCTGATATTACGTGTGACCCAATTTCCAGCTGTCCTGGATATAAACACTTGGCTTCCAGTGGATTACTGTTCTCAGTTCATGATCAAAGACACTCTGAAACAAACGGCTGCAGCAAAGCAAAGAGGAATGACAGCAAAAGAGAGGAATGCTGAAAGGAGAAGAGCAAAGAAGAACGGATTTACAGCACAGAAACGTGTAGAAGCCTCTCGTTACCAACCACACGTGTGCACAGGGAGGCTGCATTTCAACCGAATGTTAGCTACAACATTGATGAAAATCCCTTGACTGTATTCAAGTAAGCAAAACAAAAAAATCTAATACATCAACCGTTTTCATTCCCACGACATAAATTAAACAAATGTTCTTTCCAGTCATTCAGTCAAATTATCCAGGAATATTTATAATAAAAGGAAATGTATGTGCTATGATCAGTTAGCTATGTTTTATTTATTTTTTATCCTTTCTTTATTAAATTTAGTCCAGAGCAAATAAAGTGCTATTGTTAGGATTAGAATACAAAATCAAGACTCAGAGGCTTCCACTAAAGGTTTATGGAAATTTTAGTTTTTGAAGTGAGACTCTATGGTGTCTATATGAAGTCAGTATATTAACAAAGAATGATACAACCTTATAGAGAAGTGAAATGTTTTCCTGGTTATATGGTGACAAGCTCAAAAGCAGATTTAGAGAGACTGAGTGTTTTAAGGACATGTCAAGAGAATCCATTCGATTTAAGTTTTTCATGGCAAAATCCAAAAATCCATCCATACAGAAACTAACCAAATCCTGCTTGATTTGTGTAAATTTCTACAATGTGAAGAGAGAAGGTTTAATCAAGACATTTCCTGACAGCAGTTCCTATTGGCACCAATTATTGATCAGTTTTAAAAGAAGAAAGATACCTGCACGGAAAGGCTTTGGTCAGTGGATACTCAGTGAATAGAAACGTAATCCAAATCATATTTCTGCTATGAGAGGACAGCATTTCTGACACTAATAACATCAATGTACGGTTCTACTGATACACTTTTTTTCTTGCAAAAGCGGACTTTTGTCAATTATAAAATAAAACATCGAGTCTAAATTGTATTTTTTTGCATGTGTGTGAATTTCAGGAATTATTCCCCATAAAAACTACCTGCACAGGTGAAAAACATAACATGTGACAAAGTAAATGAAAGCCTGAAAAACCAAACGCTGAAGGAACCCATTAGTCCATTTATATTCAGTCTCTGCCACAAGCTGTGCGGCTGTACACTTAACCGCGGTCAATGTGCAGTGGAGCATTCAAGTCTTGTCCTTGTCTTTTTGTTTCCCAAACTCTATCACTCAGGCTTATGCAGAGGCAGTATTAATCACCGTGACCTTCCTCTACACACAAACCGTATCAATGAAAATAAAACACACTTTAAGGTTTATTTACCATAGCGAAACCTATCAATAACTTAAGTTCCTTCGGATGAATGAGAATTACATTTTCAGGACATTAATCTTTGTCTGAAGTATGAAAATGGAAAAAAATATATTCAATATGTTATGTTTTGTAGATGATGAGGGAAAGAAAGAAAGAAAGAAAATAAATAAGTAAATAAAGAAACAAAGAAACAAAGAAAGAAAGAAAGAAAGAAAGAAAACATCTTACATGGCTAGTGTGCACAAATTGCTGCCAATGAATTGGTGGATCTACATTTGGTGGATCTGAAACAAATGAACAAAATAATACAGATTGTGTGAGCTCCCTGGAGAAACAGTGTAGTATTTCTGCTTGGTGTCATCATACTCATTATAAGATACCCATTTATAGATCTGAGGAGGGGATTTCAGTTCCTTAGAATAGCCTTTGAGGTCAAACTGAGACTAGCTTTTTTTTTATTAAACAGACAGAAGTGTGCCAGGCTAAAGTCTGAGAGATTTTTCAACCGATTGCTCTCATTTCCTTGATATGCTTTCCTACTGTAAATGAAACCACTCACTTGCTGAATGTCCTTTATATTCACTTTGCAATTATGTAGGTTGTAGAAAACTTCGGGACACGTGGAGTTCATCACTGAGAAGACTTTTTGTGTCACAGAACAAAAAAAAAACAAGAAAGAAAAAGTCATGATTAAAACATTAGGTAAGAGACTGGCAAGTGTGGGTTTTTTGTAGGTGGACTAATTAGAACACATCTATTCATCTATTCTTTTACATGAGTGGGTATTTTTATAATCCACCAGTGTCTTTATGCACATATTATGAAGTATGTTAATAGGAACACCTGCTGATTCACATTTGTTTCTACCACAATGAGAAAATCATTTCTTTATGTTATTATTACCCAAATTCTGGGCATCAAACTTAACTGGGAATTTATACTTTAGGCTGATAGTCAAAAGAAAATTGACAGTAAACTTTACCCAGTGCTTTAAGTGGAAAACAGTAAGTGCAGCTGCTCTTCTTAACGACACAAATACGGGTAACATTTTCACACAGATTTGTCTATTGTTCTGTAGATCAAGATAAATATCTTTCATGATTGTTTTTTGACATTTGGTTTGTTTATTTCTTGTGGATACTTTATGCTTCATACTTTCTACCATATTAACTTTTTCCTTGAGGTCAATTTTTATATTCCATTGTTGTTCCCCTTCCTGAAATTTGTTTTGTCAGATTGTTTTGTAACAGGGTCTCATCAGTCTCTTCTCTTGTATATATCTTTTTTTGTTTGCGCTTGCATTTTGTTCTTACTGCAGTTCTAGTTAGTTGGTTTGTTATGTCCTCTTTAGTTTGTTAGACGACCTGTCATTGGTCTGCCTCCCATTTCTTTTGTATGGATGCTCAGTAATCTCCACTCATGCCTTTCACCTGCACCGCCTCGTCATTCCCATGTGCTTCACCTGACCTGCCACTAATAAAGAGGATTTCACTTGCTGTTCAATCTTGTAATCTCTGCTTTTGTGCTCTTTTTCTAATCTAGTGCCGATCGTTGGTCTATAGTTTATTCTCTTCCTATTCCTGAGTTTACTCATGATGCAGAGCTTTAGGAGGAACATATCAATGAGTAAATGCAGTCTACAATTTCAAGTTGAGTCTCAACACTTTATTCCATGAGCCTACGTTGAGTCTGAAGTCTCTATTTGTAGCTTAACTGAGAGTAAGTCAAACTCAAATCCCTGTCCACGGCTTATGTCAACTGCAAGCCGTTTAATGGGTGAGTTCAGTCCAGATTACTTATATTGCCTTGATTGCTGATTAGTAGACACAGAAAAAAAGTTTTGTCTAAAACCACAGAAAAATAAAGATAAAATTAGCACAAAAAAATGTTGCCTAGTGAAATATGTCTGCCCAGAAACCATCCTACCTCCTTGGCAGCGTCTGAATATCGTCCACGAAAACAATAAATCTCTACATTCAGACACTGCTGCTTAGGGCAAGCCTAACAATGCATGTTTGAAATAACTATCAGAGGCCCATTCACACAACTCGCGGTTAATCACCCAACTGCCTCAATCCATTCTCTGCATCCTATTCTCTCTTCCCTCACACTTAATACACCTTCACATCACCCAGTAATCTCATTCATCAATGCCAGGCCAGAGTGGATATTAGGAGCCCTACAAGAATACATTATCTTCCTGTCACTGGTATCCTGACTTCATCAGGAATAGTCCATGTAAAGGAATAATTTCCAGGATGGTTGAAAACCATCATAGCTTTGTTGTTGGAGTTTCTGGAGTCATTGTGTGGATTCACAATGACCTGTACGCCATTGCTTCTGAGGATGCAGGCAGACATTATTTGGAGCTCTTTTTTAGATGTGCTGTAGAAGGTGATGAGCTTAAGGAATTCATAAAAAGAGTTTCTTACTCTGTGAGCAGTCCAACAGGGTTGCACTGCCCCAGTGTGTGATTTTACAAGGATTTTTTTGTGTGGCTTTAGACACTACTGGTCTAACGGGACAACCCCCACACTTCACTGCTGTCCAACCGTGACATCTGCTGCACTCCTCCTGAGCATTGCGCTAGGGAGGGTTAAGCTGTCTGGGGCTGCTTGTGCTTAAATTTCCACCTAACACATTTTGGATTTCTTATTTAATCTTTCAACAGTTTAAGTTTTTTGGAAAAAGGAAATCAATTGTTGGAAATGAAAAATTGATTGCTTTTCTGTTATACTTTTCTACATACACACAACCATTTTGATCATGCATAAAAGTAAGGACGTTGTGGTGGTTCATTATCATGGTGGCAGCAAGTTTGGGTTTTGGAATATGCACAGAGGATCAAGGAACACATACTTTTCACTGCCAAGCTAAAATTTAGAATCCACTCAGTTTTGACATGACTTGTTGATAATCCAATTCACAATATTTTGTGTTTTTAATGAATTATATTAAAAAAAACTTGCAGAAAGAGTTCTAATTATTATCCCCGTGTCTCATAGTAGTGATTTTCCCTGTGCTCAGATCTCTCCCACCTCAGTTAGCCGACTGGTTTTTGATTTACTTGCTGTTTGGTTTGAATCCGAATGTTTGCCCAGATTTGGAGATTGGCCAGGTTAGGCTATGCTGATGAGTTGATCATCGAAAGAAAGTAAAAATAAGAGAAAACTTTACGGGCTTTTAGCTGTTGATGAATGCTTATTTAAATATAGTTCAGAAGAAGCAAAATGCAAAGCAAGTGTACAACTTTGTGTTTAGGTTTTATATATATATATAAAAAAAAAGGAAGCAATGGTTTAGGACGAAGGAACTGGGATATTATGAATATCATCCTGATGACTGCTCATGGTAAAGAATCCAGGCGTTAAATGGCTTACTGGAGCATATGGAAACCCTCAGAAGACTTTCTTTGAAATCCTTTCCCTCCGTTTTCTGTGTAACCCGCTGAAGCCTCCCCTAGTTTATATTCTCGGTGCAGAGCTTTGTGTGTCTCCAGTTGCCCTCTGTGTGAGGGTGGCATTATAGACTCAGCAGGGTGTTCGGTGGGGGTCAGAGTCAGCATTTAACCCTCTGTAGACTCAGCAGCCGCTCGTTCTCCAGGACACCTGTTCTTTTTTACACATGGGAAGGGAACAGTTGCAGCCTCTGACTCCGAGGTGAGACCAGCGATATAACTAGAGCTGTTGTTGAAGACAAAACTTTAGAAACACGAGTCAGCTGTGAGAAGCATGCTAAGCTCACAGAAGTGTAATATATAATGCTAATCTACAGCAATAAAATGTGCCTTATCTTACCTTTCTCTCTCTTTTATTTTAAACAGAGGCATACAGCGTGAGGACTCAAAGGTTATTTTATATAAAACTTAAGTTTCCATTTCAGTTGAGATGACAGGCATATCTGTTTGGAGAGACGTAAAAGCCATGTATAATGTATTGACAAAATGTGCGCGCTTGTGCTGCTCTTCATGCAAAATTCAAACTGATTTGGGGGTGAAAGAAATGCATCTATGAGGTCCTCATCCCTCGCCAGAAAGACAACCGAGAGAAAGCAGAAGTGGAGGAGCCAAGAGGGAGGGTTCATAGAGGATTTGGGTCATAAATTGCCAAGAGGGATTGCATTGTGCGCAAGTGTGTGTGTGTGTGTGTGTGTGTGTGTGTGTGTGTGTGTGTGTGTGTGTGTGTGTGTGTGTGTGTGTGTGTGTGTGTTTGTGCACGCCTGTGTGTACCTATCTCTGTGTTTGTGTCAAGGCCTATGAATGTGTATCTTAATATTTCTTTTTTATCCTTGTGCACTGTCATGTACGTCTGTCTCATTTACAGAACATATTTATTACTTCAGACTAATTAAGATCATAACAGACATAATTCATCTTGATCAGTTTAACTGCTGAACTGCTGGTCAAAAACATAAAATGTCAATCTTTTCTGGGTCAGTGAATGCATCATTTTCAGGAGCTAGAAGGTCAAATAAGCAACAACAATCTTAAGCGTGGACGTTTTTATGGAAGGAAAATGATTCGGTTAGCTGTTTTTGGTGATAATTTAATTCAAACGAGGAATAAATTGAAGCTTTGGAAAGAAAATTGCATTTTCAACAGAGGGATTTCTGCTGCTCATTCAAGCTGCAACATATAAACAGGCGAGGAAGCCTGGACACATTGCTGTAAACGTTTCTGTGTTTCCTCGTTTTCAACTTTCCCTTTCTGTCCTGTTGAACTTGCTAGATATGAAAATGTTGGCAGCTCTTCAAGAATTTGAAATGTAAGTAAAGGTCCACTTACCTGCTAGTAAAGCTATATTAACTAGTAAAAAAAAGCTGAAAAGGAAAGCTTAATATTTCCTGAAATAATTTTTTCTATGTTTTGAAGTCGTATAGAGACGCTGTTTCGCTCCGACTCCTCTTAAACTAAAAGGGCAGCGCCTCCATGGCTGCAGCCCCAGGCACCTGTCTTCCTGTCTCTTAGTTTATTTGTCTTTCTCTGGATGGGTTGCACTGAAATGAAATTTTGTTGTGCTCTTGTACAATAACAAAGCATTCTGACTCTGAGCTTGCAAAAGGATGTCGCCTATGCTTCTAAGAAATCTAATTTGAGTTCTTATGGAGAAATCACAATACGCAGTAATGGGTAAGAGCACGTTGTGTATGACGTTTTACATAAAGTCTCGTCACCATTTTTCCCACACAAACGGAAAATCACATATGCTTTTCCTTTAAGTTTACAACTATGTAATATTTTGAGTAGGTGTGCCTCATACAATCCCAGTAATACACACTCAGGAAAATCTATAAAAGCTTCAAGGGGTTGAATATTTTTGCAAGGCCCTAAAAACAAGATTTCAAAACACTGTTTGGTAATTTTGTTTCTCGAGAGTCATTTTACACTCTACAGTTATACCAATCCCTTTTATTACCATTCTGTCTAACACACACATGAACAAATCCATAGTATCAGTATCTTCCATTGCAACGCCACAAAAAGCCCAAACCCAAAACATCTGGATGTGTAGCCGTTAAGGGGCTCGCACAACGACATGCTTTTGGCAGTGACGTTCGGCTCTAGGGGTGAAATGCCAGACGGTCTCCAAGTGCTGGCGTCCGTCCAGCTACCACGCACCATGAAGTTAAGGGTCCACCAAATTGCAGAGGGATGTTGGAGCAGGGATAGACAGGCTGAATATATCTACAGATATTAGGGCTATGGTTACTGACTAGATAAAAGCTCTAAAATGGCTTATAGCTCTGAAGCCTTTTGGCTGGAGCTGTGTGTTTGATGAAGGGTTTCTAATTCAGTCACACTGGAGGGTTATGTGGCTTTCATGAGGAGTCGTCGCCGCAACATTGAGCTCTGGTTGCCGAATGCTTAGTGGTCTCTTTGGATATCTTGTCTGTTTATTCAGCTCCAAAGGTCATGGGTTTATGACCCACTATTCGGGGCTGTCATCGCATGACCCCGTAGTGACATCCCTTCGTGAGATGTTGTGCTTACTCGGCACATCTCCACGCATCTCCTGTCAATCGCCTCGGCTACAAGGACAGAGGTGATGCCTAAATGTTTACTCCTTGACGTGTTTTGTCAGCAGATTTTCTGAATGCTTAAAATATATTGTTTTGATGTAAGACCACAGCATCCTCTTATATTGGTGGCTGAATCAAGGACTTTCCATTCTCTTGTAATATTCTGTAGGATGACAGATTCATCCCTGATTATAGTTTGCGAAAGGCACAGCGGCACAACGGAAGGACATTCATGAGTAATCAGATATTTCTGACAGATATTGAAGGCAAAAAAAACGCTGAATAGCTGGTAGAAAATTATCTCTGACAGTTTTACTTTCATAATGCTTGTTTTTTTTGTTTTGTTTTTTATGATAATGCAATACAAAAACACAGAATCTTACCCAGTATTTTTTTGCCTAGTTTCTGGTGTAAATATAATAAAGTAAGACCAAACTAACTTACAAGTGCATTTTCTGCAGGATATAAGAGCTTGCTCTAAATCAATAAGTCCTTTATTTTTTTTAGAAAAAGGATCCTGTGGCAGATGTTTTCCAGTTATAACCTGGGGGGAGCGGAGGGAGCAAATTATCATCAGCAACTGGTGTGTTGTCCTGACTAGATTTAATTTTTTTTTTATTATTCACCACTAATATGAGAATACGTGTAAGCCTGTGGATCATTTGCATGTAGTTTTTCACTTGCAATAAAGACAGAAAGGAAGACCGAGTGAAGGTTCCCACACAAGCTATTGCGTCATTCAGACATTTAAAAAAAAGAGATTTGATTATGCGCAGAGTTCATTTTATTAGTGAAGAATTAAACTGCTGGGAGTTTCTCAGCTGGCTTGGAAGCACATTTTAATAGCCTTGAATCATATTGTGGGGTGTGGAAATGCAGTGGCAGCTCTGTGGGAGAGATCTGTCTGTCACTGAACTATTCTTACAGAATGAATCAAGTTTTGTTTTTTCACTGCACGTAGGTGACCATTCTCATTTTTAATTTTTTTTCCTCCAATGAAACTCCATTACAACTTTTTTTTTTTTTTATCTCTGGGTTGGTTAAAGGCAGTTTAAGCACCTACAAATACCTCATGTCTCATTTTCTCCGTTTTAATTTACATCATGTTTGTCATATTTGTCCCCCCTCTATGATTACTATTTCAGCCTTGGGAGTCGCTGTTATAGCTTTGACTTTTACAGTGCCGCGCGAAAGAGCTGCTATGGCTGCATCAACATCTGTGAGTGCTGCGGTAGTTTGGGCTAATGTTTTAATTGGTTCCCGAGAACACGGGGCAATCCAAATTGCTTTGGTGTCCCAGAGGCTTTCTCTCTTAATGAGATATTCTCCCCTCTCAGGATCAGAGGGGTCCTGACCTTAGTGTCGTCACCAGGATATTATTGTAGTAGAGTCCCCCTTCTCTGATAGAGCACACACAGAGGTTAATGAAAGCAGAAGTCAAGTAGGTGTCTGTACACACATGGGGAACAGCTGTTTTCAGGCACACGCGTCTCCGAAAGAGACCGAGAACCAGAAATAGAAGGAAAGCGAACGTTCACCACCTGTAGTTCAAACTTCTCCTGTCTAGGGCATTTCAACTCCAGTGAGCCTTTATCCTCCATCCCCTTTCATACTACATAAAACTCATTTGTTTTCCTAGCAGAGGACATTTGCATTTTTTTGTACGATGCCAAAGTACCTCTCAACATTTGCAGTTTATGCCAAACTGTGGCATTGTTGCATCATTTACTGGTTCTTTTTATATTCCTACCACTTTAGTTTGTTCTGCAGTAGCTTGATTTTCATAATTTTTTCATCTTTTTTCTCAGTAGTTTGTGGAGTGTTCCTAGTTTAGCGATTTTGTTGAAAAAGTGTCAGACTGTAAAGCTGAATTCCTTTTGTTAATAAATTCTTGTATATTGGAAAAAATTCATGTAATGTAAAGTCTTGCTTCACCTATTGTTACTTTAAAATCTAAGCCATATCAGGTAGGTATTTTTAAATAAAGAAAAGACTGAATTATTTGGATATTATATGCCAGGTGATGTTTGACATGGTAATTTTGATCCAAATAATTTACAGCTTTATAGCTATCAGCCAATCTACTGTTACAGAAGTGTCTTACACAATGGTGTCCACTGTAAACATCTTAAAATAATGTTTTGTTGTTCCCAGGAAGTCTTAGCAATGCCCTGGAAATAGTTTGGAAAAGTACAAAACCACAATGACCAAGAGGATAAAGTGAGCAAAAGCAGTGTTGACTGAAAAGGGATTTAGGTATTGCGGCATATTTGTGAGTTTTTCACATAACAACCTCTCTTGGATATAATAAAAAGGTGGAAGGTTACCCTTTATCTCTGTTATTCAAACATGTTTGAAGCTGATTAAAAGCACCTCATTTGCCTTAGAAGCTGGTGCTTCAATCCCCAAGTGGTAAAATGGTCTTTCATAACAATAATAATAATAATAAAACATGCCAGTAGTAAACAAAAAATATTGCATTAGAGGGACGTTTTTGTGAAGAAAGAGCTTTTCATAAAGTTTTGACAAATTGGAAGTACACAAATGGAGGCAGATATATATTTTAAAGCTCTCTGCAAAGATAAAACAAAGACAGTGCATTTGGAATCCTAATAAAAGAAATGCCAGCTTAGGCCTTGCCAAAAGACATTTCATGAAGTCAGACCAGTTTTTGAATAGCATTCTTGGAAAAAATGAAAGTCCATACAAAGTTACACCAAAACAACAGAAGACAGAAAAGTTTACAAAGACTAACAGTAGCACACACGACTCATCCTGCTGTTTACTGATGATGGGGCTTCCAGCCAAGTTTCTACTGATGATGTATTGATGCAATCTGAGTTTCACACAGCAAATGCAGCTTACAGACATCATATGTAAAATCAAAACTGCATCATATTTAACATATGCTTATCAGTGACCACTACCACCCTCATTTAGGCAGATCTGGAAAATCTGGAGGCCAAGGCAACATCTCAAGCTCATTTCTTCCTCAAAATAAAAATTCCTGGACCATTTTTGTTTTTTGCTTTTATTCATTTTTATTTACAATTTATGTGATCTGTAAAGCACCTTTGACATTTTAAGTATCTGTTACAAAATAACAGAAGTTGAAAACAACACTAATTTCAACACAACAATGTACACAATGTGTAGTATATCATCAAAGGTCACAAAACTGTAAGCAAAATCATCACTTGTCCAATGGCAGTTTTCCATTGTATAAACATGTAAATCCTCAAATTCAAACAGTGGAATTTGGTGTATGATTACTTAAAATGATTCAGATTTGTTGAAACTCGCTCAGTGGAGCAAGTTGCTTCTCAGAGGTCTGCTCTAGGAGGTGATTCCATGCATGGGAAGCAGAATATCTGAATTCCAACTCGGTACATGCCCTTTGGCACCTTTGTGGCAGGATGCATTATTCTGCTGAAACAGGCCAGAGATTTTAAGAAAGTTCATGTCCATGACAGGGTGTACATGGTGCATAGCAAAGCTGTGAAAGGTGGTATGTGTCCAAGTATCATCCACATGAATGTCAAAGCACAAGGTTTACTTGCAGAATATTCCCCAAAGCGTCATACTGTCTCCATCCTCCTCTCTTTAAAAAAAAGGATCAAACTCCAGTTCTTGAAGGTCAGCATCCTGCAACTGAGTGAGCTGTTGCTCAGCATACCTTGCAGACTTTCAGATTGTCATGCATTGTGAAAGTTGTGGGTTTCTTCCTGCCACATGTTGCAAAAATTAAAGTTTTCCTAACATTTCCCCTAGACAAAGTAGTCTCAGATAATTTCATTTTGAACCTTTGTTGTCTTGATTTTTTTTTTTTGCAGCTCTAAATGCTTCATGATTTCATAGGGCAGCTGTGGTCTACTGTCTAGAGTTTGTGTTCTGCCTGTTTTTTTCCTAGGTACTCCAGCTTCATTCCAGAGACCAACAAGGTGAAATATGAGTTGTTTTATTTCACTAAATACGCATTTTTCATCATCTGCTCTGTGCAAGGTTTTGTCTCTCTCCTCTTCCAACTATTATTTTCTTTCTACTCTTCTCTGTGTTTTATGTTCAGGTATTGTTTAGTCTTCTTTGCACTCTCTGAATCCGCCAACCAAATTAACCACTTGGCTCTCTTGTGTGACTGCATCTATACTTGTCTTTCTGAGGTTCTGTAAGCAATTTCTTCAGACTGATTCGCGGCTTCACTGAACGCTTGATCACTGAGGCCACTGGGGTGATCAACTGGCTTCAAGATTAAAGCTGGCTTAGAGCTACAACTGGAGACATTCACTTTTCTCTTAGTTATCTTTGACTCATCTTATGCCAAAAACAACTTTATCCAACCTTCATTTGACCTCCAGTTCTCACCAATAGTTTTTTATTCTCCTTAGACTCCAGAACTCATCCAATCTCCAACTCTCAAGAAGGCATTCTCATTAAAAACACGTCTTGAAAATCAATACTTTGTTTTTATTTTTTCATCTCATCATTCTGAACATCCTCCATATGCCGTTTCTACTTCAAGAGTTTTACCAAGAGTAACACCCAGTTGCACATCAAAAATATGCTCCTAATATTTCATATTAAACATCTCAAACCTTCTTTTATCTGATTGGAGGTCAATGTCTCAGGAACCAGCACCAAGCGCTCCTTTTTTCATATTCTTAATTCAAAAGAGTCAATAGTGTTGAGGAAACTCTTCATGGGTGTAGCCCTTGGTTTTTCTGTAAATACATTAAGATGTATCCAAAGTGTCTTAAACATTCAATTCAGACGGATTCTGGTGATCACAATTTGCTTTATAAGCACTGATAGTTACTCATAGAACAGCTCTGGATAGAATAGCTATGCTGTATCTTAGAGGCAGGTGGTTGTTTATTGGATGAAATAGATCAGAATGACGCATCTTAAGTTACCAGTTTGTGTTGTCTTTACTTTTTGGTTGTCGTCTGTTGGGATTTGGATCAGCCATCTTACTCCACATGCAATTAAAGGATTAAAAGGCTTTTAAAAATTTTTGGATGCCTGTCTTCTTCTTTACTATTAGAATGTAGTTTTGTAATTTTAGATGTTTGTAGCACTTCACGAGTCTCAGATATTTAAAAGTAATCATCACATGTCTGGATTCAAATCTATTATCCCATAAGGGAGACTTTAAAAAATGAAAGTCATGTTGTATGTGAAGCAATACATTTTGAAAATTCTTCCTGTGAAGACACTGGCAAGCTGTCTTTTTTGTGTGTGTGAAATAAATGCTTTGGTGAATTTGAAAATAATATTCTGATTTATAAAACCATTGACTGCCTTTGGTCTTATAAATCTCTGAAGTTTATTCTCGGCCTTTCATTGGTGAGTGAGGAGGACAAGACTGAGAAGACAAAAAAAAACACAGCTTATGTCCTTCACCTGTGGTCACCAATTGATAAACAGGGCCAGACAAATGAAAAAGAGATTACAATCTGCATGGGCTGTCAGTGTTGAGTGGGTGCATTTCCTTTTTGGTCTCTTCAATGTGACAATGGAGAGAAGAGAAAGGGAGCAAGAATGAGAAAAGGGAAGACAGTTGCATGGTCACACTGGGCCTCGGGCCATTTTTCATGGTTCAAAGGGACTTTTGTTTATACCAATAATGAAAAAGATATCAAAGATATGGAAAGCAGTTCTGCTCTGCTGATAGGAGCACGTATGACACAAACCATATTCCTGCCAGCGAAGCAGAGATATGGCAGATATCTAAATGCTGAAATGTTATTCCGACTGCCTCTGGCGCTGTAGCGTCACCTCTTCCATGCTAAGTCCTCTTTTAAAACCAGCTAAATCAATTTGCTGCAGCTTGTTTGCTCCCCTCAAGGATCTCTTGAAGAATTAACTAGTGATTCTACCTAGCAATCTATTCCACAAATAAAACCTCATATCAAGGGAAAAATAAAAACACTTAAATATTCTAATAAGAAGTTTAAGAATATTGGCCTTTTTACTCAACTGTGCCGTGGAGGAGAGGTAGAAATGGACTAAAGCAAACCTTGTTTCAGACACTTCAGACTGAATGCGATTTTTTTTGTAAGGCACCCCCTTTTTAAATTTTTTAAAAGGTTTTTGTTTCCTATTAACTAAATTTTGTTGCTTATCTGGTTTAATTACACTTTCTGCAGATGATTGGTTCCAATAAATCAATGCAGTAGTGATAAAGATGACTTGTGGATTGAGCCAGTCTCCCTCAGCAACAAGACTTATGAACCTGTTACGCCCATGTCTTTTGTACTTGCTCTATTTTTCGTTCTGGCGTTGTTCCTTTGATGGATTTACTGTGTTCTCCATTACTGTTCTTCACTACCTGAGAAAATCTGATTTGCAGTCACTCTGTTAATTCAGTGAGGATCCCATTACTTTTCCAGAGCCATTACTAGTGTGTGTGCTTTATGTGATGTTGATAAAATGATGTGCATCTTTGCTATTGTCTAAAATTATTGGCACCTTAGGTAAAGCTTTGAACCTTAAAAATAACTTGCTCGATAGTTAACATATTTCACATAATTTTCTGAAATCTGTTTTAAGGATTTACAGACTTTTAAAGAGCTGAGCCACAACCTGCTTGAGTTTAAACGTTGCCTTCTCCGATTTAGTCCCCTGATCTTGATTCTTCTTTTTGCATTTTGAAGCTCGACTTACTACCAGGTAAACGATCCGGCAGCATGAAATGCAAATGCTTATTTCTTACACAGCTCAAGGTTTTGATCGGGAGTATACATGCATTCAGCTCCAGTTTGGACATCTTGTTTTACGTTCACAGGAGATCGTTAAATAAGAGGGTGAGAGGCAAACTTTTAAGTTTGAGGGTAGGATATGGTGCAGCAAAAAAAAAAAAAAAAAAAAAAAGGTTGATATATTGTAAAGATTTTCATAGATCATTATCTGGGTGTGTGAAAAGCATAGTGTTCATTCTGCATGCAGTAATTCACAATGGTGAAGGTGAATGAAAACATCCTATATCATAGCGCCATTTTGGAGAGGCGTGGTTGTCTCTTCTCCCATGAAGCCGGAACTTGATGTAGAAAAGAAATAACTGAGAATGAGGTGGGGGGCAAAAAAGGCATAAGACATGAAGCAAAGGAAGGTTGAATATTCCTGGCAGGAACCTTCTGCCTTAGCTGACCCTATTGTCTCATAATCTAGAAACGCTTTTCGCCTCATTGGTTCTTTATTGCTGCATATCATGACGGGGGCTGAGCAGATGTGCCATGTGAGTGAACCAGCATTTTCCATTCTGACTGCATTTGTTCATTACAGTAGACTTTACTGTGTGGGCGCAGTCACTGATCCACTCAGAGACGCTATGCCAGGGACATTCATGTCATGTAGCCGGTCTAGAGACAGTCATTACAGAGTGTAGCGCAGGGCTGTGGAGCGGCGCTCACTCTGTGCTGAAGCTCAAAGCTCTGACCCAGATCCCAGATGGAGAAGGTTTTTCATCTTCTCGCTCTCTTTTTAGAACAAAGGCTCATCTAGCCCTCAGATATATGCGTCAGTTTCACTCAAATGTGCATTTCCACCATTTTCTTCTAGCTTTGTGTTTGAGGTTTTGCTGATATAAAATTCCTATAGTGGATGACTGAGCTTTCTGGAGTCTAACTGATGAAGGGGCTGCCAACCAGCCTTTAGGTTGCTCCCCCAATTAGTATAAACCTAAAAAAGGAAGAAAAATAAATAAATAAAAAATGTTACCACGAAGACAACTGAGTCTCTAAACAACCAACCCTTACAAGAACTTCTCTAATCACACAATTTCATTTTCTGTTTCCACATTAGTGTCTTCTCTAACATTTTTCTCCTCTTGAAGGAAACTCCCCCCCTTCACTCTTCTGTCACTCTCCCAAGATTCTCCTAATCTAATGGAAAAATTAAATTAACATAAAATCAATTAATACATTAATTAGCCTTCTTTAATCACACTAATTGAGGGAAAATGTTATACTTTCAATTATTTATTCCATAATTAATAGACTTTAATTAGTCCAGCTGATATCAATGTTAAGCACCACGATGTTCTTCGCAGGTCCAGTGGGCGACTGAGGCTCGTGAAGAGTTGGACCAACAGCAGGTCTGATGGTTCCCCAGGAAACCAACAGTACAATGGAGAGGTGATATCAATCCTGACATGTCGTACTAATGGGAATATGGCCCATCATTAACAAAAAAAAAAAGTCTGCTGTGGATTGACTCTTAACATGTTAATTATGTGATATTTCACGCTTCTAGGAAAGGAAGACACTTTCACGTCTTTTTTGTGCGAGTCCTGCTAATTATCAGGTGATATCACCCAGAGTCATGGTGTAAAATGACTTATTTTAAAAGCTCAATAAAGCCAAAATTGCGCTATTATATATTCAGAGGTAACATGTAGCAATCAAATGATTAAACTGATTCATCATTTTATCAAAGAGACCGTATTTTATGGACTATAAGCCGCTACTTTTTTCCTAAGCTTCAAACCATGCGGCTTGTAGCTCGGTGTGGCTTTTCTGTGGATTTTTCTTCAACCACTAGGGGGTTTAGCAGGAAGTAAATCATTGGAAGTCAACATTGGAAATCAAAGAAGAAAGTGCTGATTTTCATTTAGAACAAGCACATGCTAGCAGCAGGCACGACAGAGAAATGTTTTCAAACTCAAACCTCCTCATCGTGGAAACATGAAGTTCATATGATGCAGCTTTTAAGTTGAAGGTTATCGATCTGGCAGTACAGGAGGGAAACAGAGCCGCTGCAGGTAAACTCGGCGTGAACAAATCCATGGTGAGGCTTTGGAGACGGAGGGCTGCATCCGTAATAAAATAAATACAGCAGATTTATTAAAGTCGCAGGTTTCTGCTGCGTCCTTGTGGAAAACTGAGAGCAGTGGAGATACCAGCAGCTTATAGCCCGGTGTGGCTTATGTACGTTTCCAGTTTTTTTTATTATCTTATTTTTTTAACACTTGTGGGTGTGGCTTATAGTGAGGTGCGCTCTATAAGAAAGCAATTCTGTCTTTATTTTCAATATATTTCTTAATGAGATGTTAAATGATAGTTTAAAATACTGACATGAGGTACGCAAATATGTTTTTCTCTTTGAAGATTGTTTTTTTTTTTCAATAATTTTTAAACGTTTAAGATCAGGGCACAAATTCTATAACTTGAGTAAACACTAAAAGCAATTTTCAAATGATGACTTCATTTATGAGGAAGAAAAACCTTATACACCAACCTGAACATTGGTGAAACAGATTTCACCCTCCTAGTTAGTTATTTTGGCTGATGATCAATCCAGACCTGCAAAATCAAAATATCAACTCAACAGAAGGCAGGTTCTAAGACCTAAAGAACTAAAACTTCATAAAAGTCATGTAAAAACTGATGAAAAGGCTCTCAAAGACATTAACTTGTATCGGAGCGCAGAGAGAGCCTTGATCCACAAATGTAGAAAACATAAAACACTAAACTTATTATTCCACAAAGTGTTGAATGCATGTTATTTCAGTGGTTGCTACTGTATTTGTCAAGTTGTACTTCTTTGAGCAGAATTGTACTATTGCAAGTTTATTTGTTCCTGTTGTGGTGGTTTCTATGACATTTCTCTGAAACGCATAACTTTTCTGCTGTGTTTTCAAGGTTTCCCAAGACTTGCACAACAGAGCACACAGTCAGGTGAGTTCAGGATTATACGTTAAAGCATCTGCTAAACTGTTAACACTCACAAAATATAGTCTGTCAAAAGGTGGCACAGGGACAAAAGTCTTACACAATCCCACACATACAGCAACACCTGGTCATACTATGCAAATTTCAAGTGTTTAAATTCTTGTTTGAGGGTCTGCCAGTATCTGGAGAGTGTTCATCTTTTTCTCACTCTCTGGCTGTCTCTGTTATCTAGCTGCTGGGACTGCAGCTGAAGGTGATATGGCAGCTAATTAGCTGAATTATCAGTGACCCCGTTAACAAGCCCATCATTTAAAGCCACACTTCTCCTCTGAGAGTCCAGCAGTCCTGCTTGGAGTCCCCAGAGTGGAGGGAAGGAAGAGAGTAAATGAGAGGATAGAGAGGAGAAAGAGAATGACAGACATTGATAAATTAAGAGAGAAAAAAAAAATGGGGAAGTGGACAAAATACGTGATGGATGTGAAAATAAGAAAAAAGCCAAAAACACTTAGCACAATGAAGCAGCTGCTGCTATGAACAGACGTGTGAATAACGTTTAATAATGCGGAAAGCGAACTTGGAGAATCTATGGCAAAGCAGAGGAAATAGAGCAGTTTGTTGCTGATGGCTTAATCTGGCAGCGTTTTCCAGGGAAAAGAGCAATAGAGTAATGAATAAAGGATTTGTGTGTAAATGAGGATGGACAGCCGAGCTCCTCCTGTGCAGTTCTCACCTCTGTGTCTCAGAGAGCCCACAGCATACAGATGGCACTGCTAATTACACTGCAAAGTGAGAGGGTCAGCTTGTGCTTCCTCATGCTCCAGAATCAAAACCGAAATGATGAGATGTTAATGTTTGTCTCAGGATTCTTGCTGAATGCGTCTCTGCCAGGTTTCTCTTTCGATGCAAAATGGTTGTCTTTACATCATGTAGAAGGAGACGCATGTATGGCTGCTCTAGTTAAACCTAATTTTTTTGTTAAAAAAGAACAAACTGTGGAAACCGACACAACATCACACTCACTATTGGTTATAATATAGAGATTGATTGATTGGGAACATGAGTGGGACGTATGGTACTAGCAGAGCAGCTTTGTGTTGCTATGCAACTATAAGTATGGATAAACAAAAATCACATTGGTGTCATGATCCACACCTGCTTGTGCTTTGGCTGATTGCACTCGCTTGTTTTCAGCTGATCCCTGTGGTATTTAAGTGTTTTTCAGCTTCACTGGTCTTGTTGTTCTGTTTGTCTTCATCCTTGGCTCTTGTGTTCCCTTGGAAGTGACTATTATGCAGTTTATTAAATTGTGAACTCTTCCCACATGTCCTGTTACCGTCACAAAACATGACATGACAAAGCATGACCAGACCAACAAAACAAGGTAACCGGGCTTGAAATGATCACAATCTATGAATATTTCCATCATCAGCTGTAGAAGACCTGACAGCACTGAGAGGAGGAGAAGCGGCGATTGCCATTCTGGGCCTGAAGGTTGGAGATCCCTCCTCCAGCAACTCTCATCCTCCATCCAAGACCAGAACTCCTTCCGAGGACATTGGTTTAAATGGTGTACCACAGAGCAACCTGAACTTGTTCCACAAGGGTCGACCAAGCTCCACCGTCAATCTCTGCGGCATTTGAAAATGCCGAAAAGCACTGTGGCCTCCGATGTTTCTTCTCCTGAGTTTTATCTCGAGTTGTTTTTTTTTTGTTGGTCCTTCTAGGAGATTTTCAAAACTTCAGAGGCTTTAATTTTGTTGCCAAGCATCACTGCTTCCAGACAAGTTTCTGTGTGGGTTACAGATAACCAGGATGGCTGGCCATCTGAACTGTGGGGCCATACAGGACAACCTCTGTGTCTCCACATGTGAAACTTTCGTAATAAAGCTCAGGCTTAGTGCAAAATACCAACAACAAAATGGATAAAATGTCTGTTTGATTAAAATAAATTAACTAGCTACAGAAGCTTTATATGTGGACTAAAACAAAGCGAAGATATGATGACTGCATCAAATGCAAATGATTAATACATGACTAATCCATTTCATTACATAACTCGTGATTATGTATGCATAATTGTACTTGTCGCTGAGGGAAGCAAAGAAAACTTGCTGTGAGAGATTTGAGTTAAAGGAGATCTTTTGTTTACTCCTTTTCTCCTCTTGACTGCTTATTGCCACATGCACAGCCACATTGCTCTCTTCAGTACCAAAGCACTAGTTAACCTAGAGGTCACCCATCTCTACTGTCAACCAGCAATATTGGATAACGGATTATTTAAGGAAATAATAATAAATAACTTTAGTTATATGAAGTGTTTTAACTTCCTCTAGTTGCCAGATGTATTTAGTTTTTTTTTATGAGGAAAATAAACATAATTTAGAGTTCTGGGTAACGCTTTATTGGAAGGGGTGTGAATAGGACTGTCATGACACTTTCATAAAAATGACATAATACATGTCATGAACATGAATAAGCCTTCATGAATATTTATGAATGTTGTCATAAAACGTCATTTGGTAAATTATGACACTTTAAATGCAAAGTTGACATTATTCAAAATATCTTTGTTATGACAACTTAACATTAACCAAGAAATTATTACTGATATAAATTTGTTATAAAAGTATTACTGATTGCACTTTAAAAATGAGGAAACTTTGTTATTAAAGGTAAAGTTTAAACAGGAAATACAACTGTTAGGGTTTTGTTATTTTTGAAAATCATAAAAAATAATTCTGTGAGTAATAAATTGATTTTTTGTTTCTATAAACTCAATAGTGCCATTAGAAATGTGACTTAAGATTTGCTTCATTTAGCTATTATGTGATTACTTGACTAAATAAAACTAATTGATTGATGATAGTAAATTAATTTAATTTTGTTGCAACCCTGAGTTTACTGTTCTGGATACATTACATTGCACATCATCAGTCATTGTGTAGTGTGTATGAATGACAACATTGTGTGCAAAGAGCGCTGCAGCAATGTGCAACCATTTCAGATTTACGCAACACTGGTTATTTACTGCAAATTTCATTAAAGTTTTCAATGAAAGAAATGTTATTTTAAACGCATTTTCGTCTGGGTTTTATGTACTGTGACTGTAAGCAAGGGTCGCCTGTCAGTTTATGGCTGCTCATTACCAGTTTTTATTATAAAGTTTTACAATTCTCTGATGTTTTTTGGAGGAAGAAAGTCACACACACACACACAAAATCAGTTTATCTTAGAAGGGCTTTTATGAGTCTAGAAATAGTACTTGAAAAGTGACCAAAATAGATTACTGCAGCCACCAGGCCTGGAGTATCTGAGCATAAGCACGTAAACTCACCATACTGTTTTCTTATTCTTATTTATCAATCTTAGAGAATCAGGGAGGAACCAACAGTTGAAATATGTTACTACTTAGGACATAAAGAACAAAAAACGTTTGTTTTTAAAGCATATTTGATTCAATTTTTGACTTTTATATATAACTTAAAAGTTTTATATTAAATAAAATGTAACTACTGCCACCTTAAGTCAAACAGCAAAAGCAGTAAACCAATTGCAGTAGCCTTGACAACAGCTGCACAGACTGAAAAAGAGATGTCAGGAGGTATGAAGATTTACAGCGTCAGACTCTTTAACATATTGCATAGAAAAAATACTACTATGTTGAAACAAATCCTGATATAACCTCTTACATGATTACTACATCACAGGAACCAACATTGGTTATGCTGAAAGGTGAAGTGAAGTTTCTGGGCCGTGTGAGTCGGTGGACACTTGGGGCACTGCTGAGAAAGCTGCCACATGTGAAGCCGAGTCGGGCTTCATCAGTCAACACCGCGGCTCCTGAGCGCTACTGAGAGGTGGTTCTCCAATTTAAATCAAACTCACGCTGACTCCCATTTCCTTTCCAGCCCTGCTCCAGATTTCATCTGTATACCTAATGTCAACATTTTTTTTCTTATTTCTCTTACTTGTTTAGTTTTAATATACTTGAAACAGTTGAGTCCTTAGGAAATAACTGTGAATATTTGGTCATGAATGTTGTTTTTGTGAGCAAAGTTCAACAGATACACCAGTTTGGACTTGGAACTAGAGGTATGTAAGTAGAAATTCTGGTGATTATTTTAGAATTTAGAGTATTGTTGTAACAATATTGGTCTTAATCGATTATCTAAAAAAAAAAAGGCATTCATTTTTGACATAAGTACACAAGTGAAAACAGGTGAGCTAGAAAACCAGGAGTTGACCAAAAGAAGAAAAAGGATAAAACCTGATAAAAATTGCCGTAAACTGGAAGCTGTTTATTGTCATTGAGTGCCTGAATAAATGTGAGGAACAACTAAACTTTGAAACAAGTGGATAAGTAATCATATGTGACATAATCATTAATGTTTAGTGTTGACGTTTTTGTGTTTGAGTATGTCACTCTCAGTGGTAATTAATCTACCGTCCTTTTTATCTTAATTAAACCATTTTCACACCTGAGGAGTTTATTTAAAACCAGCTCTGGTCCTTCGCTCCCTGTATGTTTAGCTTGTGTGAATGTGATCGTAGCCTTCGCACCAGTGTGCGGTCTAAAAGTGATTCATTTATGGTTTGAACAATCCAACACAGCTACAAAAAAAATCATGCTTCAATAAGGTTTGTGTTGCACTGTGGGATAAATTCAAGATGGAAAAACCCATAAAAACCATAGTGATGCATCTTTTTCGTAAGTCATAAAGTTCTTTGAAGACAAAAGTCATATGTGTTAACTCAGATCGCTCAGCTTGAAATAGTAGCAAGAAGCAAACAAACAATTTAACTCTTTATGTTTTTACGTAGCTCAGAACAAAACGTCTGCTTCCTGGATTTACACTTTGTGCTCCTGCTTCGGATACATCTGACCAATAAAACAGACTGTATTGACAAATTTTGGTTTGCCTAAAGTTTTCTCAGATTGAAAAGAAACCGAACCAGCAGAAAGAAACTCAAAGTAAACAAACTACAGGTGTGAAAATGCCCTAAAGAGTGCATCAACTATTCTTAGCTCCCCATTCTCTGTTCCTCTGTGTTTTTTCCCTCTGAATAGAGGATGGGATTATTATTTAAATGAAAAAAAAAACAATGGTTTGCAGTAATTAATTTTGCACCAGATGTCATAATAAAAATACAATGATTCCTGAGATCAGGAGAAAATGGACATCAGTTTACATTACCTACTGGCAAGCTCTGCAGTAAAATGTCACACAGAGCTACCATTAAGACTAATCTAGAGTAAACACATGATTTATTAAAAAATCTGCAGCCTGATCTAATTTGCAAAGTTAGAAAAGAAAGTGCTGGTAAAGATTATTATTTATTTAGTCTGCTCCACTCAGAGGAAAGCTTAAAAGTCAAAAGTGAAATGAAACTCTTTCAGAGTTCAGAGTCAATAAACGGCTCTGGTTCATTAGAGCTCTATTAAACTAATGTTTTCCTAAAGTATTTGCATGGCACAGAACTGACATTATTTTATAGCATAATTTATACACACTATAAAATAATACTTAGTTCTTCACTACCAGTCATCTTTGTGGAGAGACTGGTATGCAAGTCCTTCAAAAGTTTTTATTTGTTATGTCTTTGTCTTTTATCTCCATGTGGACCTTGAGTCAGTTGAATAAAATCACTGCATCATTGCAAGGTTCTGAGTTAAAACTAAGCTAAGTCTTATAATGATGGCACACATTTTTATTGTCTCTTGACTAAATGCACTTGAAACCAAAAATTTATAAAATGAGTCATAAATATTTTCTTTATGAAATTACTTTTTGCTTCCTTAGTACCAAAGAATGAGAAAGAAAGAAATTAAATCTCTTCTCAAAAATGAATATTGTTAGGTTTAATAGAAAAAAGCTTCGTGTCCAGAGAACACCATCTCGACTCTTAGGTTGGGGGTGGCAGCATCATGCTGTGGGTTGTTTAACTACATCAGACTATGTGGAAACAAAAATATGAACTTCTCAGACACTATCCAAACCTAAAGATTTAGGACAAATGGGTCTTGCAAATGGACAAAGTGTTAGGATGTTGAGTTACTTCAACATTTACGCTTTTGATTGTTGTCTGTGTTTGAGCTCAGTTATGGTTTGTTTTCTCTTTCATGGTTTTGATAAGGTCATCCTCTGTTTTTAATCCATCTCCTGATCAGTTTATTTTCAGCTAATCTAGTTTATTGTTTGTGTTTTAGTGTTTATTCTTTATTAATTTTCGATTCCCCTGTGCCATCTCTCTTCCTCTTCACTAACCTGCCTCCTGCTCTCCCTTCACAGCTGCACCCGGTGCATCGTTAATTAGTCCCGGTGCATCGTTTCAATAATCAAGCTCCCAGTATTTAGCTTCCTGCTGATTCCTTCCCTTTCCATCATGTCACCCGTCTCTGTCGTTCCTTTGCCACCTGTGCATTCCTTGTAATTATTTCTTTAATCAAAACTTGATTTTGTCATTTACCTGTTGGTAAATTTTCACTTGCCTTTTGGTCCCGTTTCATCCACACACCTTGACTCCAAGGTTCAAAATATACCACCAAATCACTTATGATGAGGCTTGAAGAGAATGAAGCAAATGTTTTACAATGGTCGTCACATAACAATTCAAGATAGATCTTTGGGAAGCCAAAATAGCCTTAAAATTTAACTCAGTGAGACGAGTTTTATCAGGAGGATTTGCCTAAAATTCCTGCAAACTGTATGAGAAGCTTGTTTGTCGTGCAGGATAAAAGTCGACTATATCTAGTGGAAATGCTAGTATGTTTCTGATTTAGGGAAATGGAAAAGCTCATCCTATCATTAATCAAATTAAATTATTTACTGTATGTAACCCCAAGTGACCTTGGTCCATGTTCAACGGTACAAAATCTACTCAAAACCCTTAATAAACCTCAAAGCAGCAATTATCTTTTTAAACCAGTTGGACAAACCTGAGATATCCCATCAAAGTGTGTAAGATTTTCTGGTGATTTTGAATTACTTCAGTCTTTGCCCTTGTCATTTCAGCTAATGTTCTGCTCTTGTAACATCTCACTGTGAGGTGAAACCTTTGTGACATTCTGTCAAGCGCTAAGCTATATCAAAGGGGGTAATGATGGGAATTTGTCTATGTTGAGTTCACAGCACAAAAGCTGAAGTGATGGATCAGAACAAAGGGAGCAGCCATCCTATCCTTCTCACGGCTGCAGATAGAGATGTGAGCAGCTTCCAACTGACCTCGAGTGTTTTGAGTCGGATGACGTGAAGTGGCAGCAGATTATCCTCTCCCGTCTTTCAATTTAACACTTAGATACACAGAACGTGCATGCAGGCTGCGCACGCTGCATATATGCGGCATTGTGCATAGATTGACACCACATGGCTGCACCTGATGAAACAGTTTGAAATCCATTGTCGGCTGCACACTGGTGACTCTATGAAGGAACGTGACGGAACAGGAGCATAAATACGTAAACCGACACTAGTTAATTACACAGCAGTTTTTACAGCTGGGATTTGAGGTTAATGTGAAGAAGAGCGGCTGCAGATTTAATTTAAACAGACATCCAGAGTCTATTCAGTGTATGTGTAGCTGTTGGAGGTTGTAGAAACGCAATTAGATCGCACTCACAAAATCAAGATCATTTATTTCCATGCTCTTGCATCTTGTTAATTCACCTGAATTACAAGTTCTCTCTTGGCTAATCTGAGTCTGACCTTTCAAAGTAACCATAGAGGTCAGCTCTTAAACATACATTTCCTGTCACAAACATTGTTTCAGTTGGTTTGATGCAACTGTGATCTTTTCATTTTGGCACAATATACTTCCAGTTCTGTTTCTTTGTTTGCTTTTTCTGCCCCTTCCATGTATTTATTTATTTGTTTAAAAAGCTTATTTAGACTCCTGATCTTAACATCTTTTACATTCAGATGAAATGGCTGATGAACCACATTCACAGTTACAAGCACTGATCAGGCATTTCATTTATCTTTCGTCACATATGCAAGTTATTTCTATGTGAGATACAACTGTTTTAGGAGTTTTTTTTAAGAAAAGCTTGTTTTGAAGTTGACTAAACATCCATCAAAATAGTGATATTTTTTGCCTGAACATGACCTGAGCCAGCAGTAGTTTTTCCTGTGTAAGCTTCAGCAAAAATACCACAGTTTCAAAGCACCAAGCAGGCGATTTTTGTCTTTGTTTTCTGTGAGGGAAAAGTAACAGGGCAGGTGTGATGCTGTGCTTCTCTATGATTAGGGTTTACCAAATCTTTTTCTGTGGTCCAATCAAAAGGACTTTAAATAGCAGAAACAGTCTGATGAAAAATGTTTTTTAAACAGCTTTTTTTTAAAAAACCTCTGTCTCACAATCTATTGAAATGTGATAAATTTGAATATATTTATATGCTTAATTTTTTCTGTGATGTAGATCACCAATGTTACTTTTACTTTAATTTTATAAGAATACTTACAAAGTTTTGCAGTAGTAGCTCACACAACAGGATTTAGGAACAAAAACATTTTTGTAGACACAAAAAACTGTGCTATTTATTTCTTGTTATCACAATGTCTGGTTGCAACATGCAAAGAACTGGTTTTAAAGCAGCTCTTTGTGATCATGTTAGCTACTTCTTTGTAGGTAACATGTAGCTTCTTTTGTAGTCAGGCTCAAAGCCTGCAGTACATTTGTTTATTTTTTAGAGTATTTCCATCTATTCTCCCTAGAGAAAGGGAAGACATGCAGCAAATGGTCCTGAAACTGGGAATCAAACCCAGGATCAATGCTTTGAAACTACAGCCTGTGCACATGACTGTACCAGGGCTCCAACGCCGAACGCAACTTAAATGATTTTAGAAGGTAGAGATGCAGTAAGATGATCTAGTCATTAAGAAATAATAGCCAATGTGCTTTATTGCCAAAAGCAGCCGAATGTGACCAGAAGCAAGTAACACTGTTGATGTAACATTCAGCAATATTACTGAATACCATATGGTCTGAAAATCACAATATTTCAGTTAGTTAATTATGGCATGAAGTGCTTTGCATGAATCAGAACAGTCTGCGATTTGTAAAATCTTCATTAGATTTGTAAAAATAAAAAAGATTGTTTGCTTTAAAATCTCATTTTACGGTAATATTGGCTCATTAACCGATTGTGTCATCAAACCTCTCATCTGTGCTGCGTTTAATTTTCTTTGCAACAACATGCCTCGTTCAGAATTTGTAGATGATTTAGGATGCCAAGAGTATAAAACGACAACCCTTTTTTTTGTCCTGCTCAATTAGTCACTTTCCTCCTTGCTATTCCCCACAGAGCATTACAAACATACCGATAGACACGCATAGGCATGATAACACACACTTTACTGTGACCAGAAAGAGGTCAGACTTGTAATCTTGTATGCACATCTTGTCACGCACAAAATATCTTGTCTGACTATCAGAAGTAGTTTCCCGCACTGCTGCACTACCAACAGATGGCCATTACCATACTGAAGCAGCGCGCCGATGAAGCCAGGGACCTCTCTCTTTTCAGCACTGCAGTCTGATATATGTGCTTTCCCCTCTGCTTATCATCAAACACTTCTCCTTTGTATGAGTAAAATGAGATTTTTAAGAAGTCCCAGTGTTTATGAACGGACCTCGCATTCAATTGAGTTCGAGTGTTTTGTTTCAGCCACACCTTTTTTTTTTGCTTTAAACTCGTTTTCAGTGCAAAAGTTTCATAAAGTGACGATTAATCTCGCCGATGACCAAGGAGAATAAAACTAAGATACTGCAGTGTAGCTGTGAGCTCTGATGTAGGAGAAAGAAAAGCAAACTGGGAGATAGAAGATGGAAGAACCAAAAAGGCATTCAGCTTCAGTCCTGCTTTCAGTGTAACCTAAGGAGAAAATGCAGGTAATGCAAACAGAAAGGGCCGTATTATCTGCTTGTGAAGCTAAAGAAGATGGTCAGCAATGATTCTCAACATGTCTCCCAACATAAATCCTCCAAGGGAGCCATCGGCAGGAAAAAAAAATGTCATGGGTGAATGTCCAGGCCACAGATGGTACATTACACACAATGCACATAATTGTACATGTAAACGGCCTAAAGGAAACAGAACATAGGCTCCATATGCAGGCCTCTAAAATGCATCCCAAAACCTCTGAACCATAAGACTCGATGAAACTGTGTTATTTAACACCATTAAAAGAAATTAGTTTTCATCCTTGGGAGTCTCGTCACAACATCTGTACTATGGTACCGAGTTCCAAACCAGAACAAGATCTATACTCAAAATAGGAATTTTTCAAGAATTTTCAGAAAAAACATTTTATGTTTCTTACATATTCAATTGTGGAGGGTAATGCATATTCATGATGTTTCAGGCATACTGAATTTGAGGTTGAAAATCAATTCACACCAGTGCCAGAAATTCAGACGTTTTATTTTTATTTCCTACATTCATTTAAAAGTCTGCTGGAGCTGAAACTGTGGAGTGGAATGTCAAACTTGTTCTTGGCTCTGTGATGTTTTAGTTATTTTTTTTGTTGGTGTTGTTTGCGTTCCTCTTGGTAAACATGTAACATTCCTTTTTGCTTCCTTTATTCTTAGATTGTAGCACAAGATACATGATGCGGCTTAGGTTAGGGTTTGGTATTTGGCATTTCCTGAAATGAAAGCGAGACAATTGATCTCCAGCAGTCCGTTAAATGATCTCCTTACTCACCTGTGCTGCTTTAAGGAATCAAATACCTGGTATATTTACACTCCTCCCCTTTGTGCTCACGATACTTTGACTAAATTTTAAATAAATGAAATGAAAAATTATTTGAATGTCATAACAGAACTGTGAGAGTATTTACTTCCTAAGCATTCTTAAACACATTTTTATATTAAACAAAAAAACCCACAAATACAGAAAGCAAATAGTGAATTACACAAAAACAAAAACAGTTTATCAAAACCAACAACAATGATTTTTCTATGAGAATACAATTCCTTTTTTTTATATCATAAATTAGCTGTGATAACATGTTTTTTGGTTGAGTTTCACTAGATCCCACCAGGCCATATTACTTAAAAATGTCTAAGAAAAATGTCATACAGAGATTTAAAAAATAAAAAAACCTACTCAACTTTGAACCAAAACCAGAGCTTTCACTTGACAGACATTTTCATAAACAGCTAATCGCAACAGTTTTATGATCATAAACATAAGATTATTTCAGCTCAGTCTGAAGCCTCAACGCCATGTAAAAAAAAAAGAAGAAGGTTTTCTGGGCATCTGTAATACAATCATTTCTTATCACTGTATCATTTTTCTGTAGATTAGCTTCATTGCTCATCAAAGTCAAGCAGTTTTGTGTAAATGGCATAAAAATAATAATCTAGATCATGCCAGCATACTACCGCCGGCCTCCGTTCCCCCTCTTCCACAGCTCCCTGTCCGTGTTTTTGTGTGCCTGGCCATTAGACTTGTGAGTGGCCTCATGCTGTAAAATGCCATCCACTCTGATACGGCCGAGCTGAGGTCAGGTTGAACACGAACACAGCGCTGTGAGGCCACTCAGCATCACAAGAGACCGAAGGGAGCCCAAGTGCTTGGTCCTCTGAGCTCTCCAGCAGATGGAATGGGACCACAGAGCGTTATGGCTTTCCCAGTTTGCACATTTCACATAGTTTAAACAGTACACAGCACCAGATTAATCAGTTTCACACCGAGTCAAGTTTTTCCCCCACCCTCCTCTTACAGACCATGAACTGATGTGGCAGCACTATCACTTGTCATGCTGTTAGGATTTCATTTCAATTAGAAAATAAAAATGCAACAGCAAATTGCTGTTTAAGAGGGGAACAAAAAAAAAGAAAAAAATCAGCAAGAAAAATACACTCACAGCTGTTTAATATAATAATGCATGCATCAAGCCGTACTCCGTCAAGCATGGCAGACTAATTTGTGTAAGCTGATTGTTCATGATACAAAACATTCTCTCAAAATGTATAAAAATTCCAAATAAACTAGCTTGTGCACTTTAGGCGTGTGTGTGTGTGTGTGTGTGTGTGTGTGTGTGTGTGTGTGTGTGTGTGTGTGTGTGTGTGTGTGTGTGTGTGTGCATCTCTGGGATCGTTTGTACGACTGTAGTGTAGAGCAGGAGACGCGGAGCCAGAGTTTTCAAGACAGTCTGGTGAAATTAAGCCAGCACAGAGAAAAGAGGTCAACAATTAGCTACCTTTACACGCAGTGGTCGGTGTGCATGAGTCAGTCTCCAATAATACAAATGAAATTGAGCTTTAGTAAGAGTCTGCCACATCGGTGTGACAGAACCAACAGTAATAAGAGGCAGGTCAGAAAAAAAAAAGAAAAAAAAACAGCTACTCATGTCTCAAAAGCCAATAAGCCCCAAATCCCATTTGATGCATTTCTAATTGTCACTGTATTCTGCTATACTTTGAAATCCAGCTGCTTAATCATAGCACCTTCCTCTCTGCTGTACCAGCAGGCTGTAATTCTTTCCTGAGAAAAAATTATGCTCATGGCAAAAAAAGAAAAAAAAAAACACCCTGGGTTTTGCTATTGTTGCCTCTGCTTCTCTGAAACCCGTAGCTTCCCCTTCCTAAGGTTTCACGTTAAGGTTTCAGCTTCCTAAAGGGGAAGGGGGGCAGTAGTATTATCTAAAACAGACTTTGAGCTTTATATCATACTGTAATGTTATTCCATCATCCAAAACATACTTGGAGCGTTGCTTTGATTCCTTCATGAGAAATTCTTGACTCTCCCACTCTAACCATTTGGGGGTGCCCAAGCGTTTGCTTTCTCAAAGCTCCTCCTAGGCGCTGCAGTCTCAGAGTCTCCCTCTCCCAAGCCTTCCTCACTCAGCTCCTCCAGACTAGTGGCAGCAGCAATTAGCAAACACCTGGTAGAACTGCAAGTCTGCTAAACTCATCACAATAACTACTAGAAATACTGTTAACAGATTAGTGAAAAGCATTATTGTGAGGCTGTGTCAGAGTAGGGGCTTCTTAAAGAGACAGAGGCCAATTTCAAGGTGTCAATTTACAAAGTCAGAATTAATATATGCAGCACTTTCATAACAACTGAAGATAATATAGTGACCTCAATATGCTATAAAATGGGACAATGTGTCTGGAAAATGCATGCATTACCCCTTTAAGTCTGTAACATCTTGATGCTGTGTAACCCTCTAAGAGTGTTTATATCTCTTTTTGTATATTTAAATTCCATCTATTAATGCAACATTTGCACATTTGATTGCATGCAGAACTCTTTTTGGCGTTGCCTCCAACCCCCCTTGACAAATCAATAATTCAAAAGCTCTATAGGATGTTATCAAGTTAATATTCAGGCCAATGTCTTCCTAAGTCTTCAGGGATGCACATGCTTACGTTCTCCTTACAAGCTCCCAACAACAGTCCTCCAGCCTACATTTTTTATTCATAGGCAACTTTTGGAAGCACTTGTTTGCTTCAAAAGCAAGTCAGAGCAGCTTCCAAAAGACAAAAACCATAAAATATCTAAAGGAAATATTTGCTGGCATGCACAACCCACTTACATCAAACTTCTGTTTTCCGTCTCATCTTCATTTCCCAATTTGCTTTTGTAAAACCCCCTTCAGTATTCTGCAATCGCCTGCAATACCAAACATCCCGTGTGCTCGTATGGTTTCTGCTACATGCCCAGCACATATTTCAGCAGATAAATTCAGTTTTAAAGCTTTAATTTAATTTGAAACAGATGTATGGAGAGCCCGGAAAAAGCAATAACAACAATTAAAGTCAACAGTAAAGCCGAAAAGTGAAGAGAAACAAAAACATAATGGGCTGAAAGATCCTGAGACTGAGAAATCATTCATGTAGACAGGCACAGGATATTGAAATATTGACGTATTTGACATAAAAACACGTTTTGTGGGAGACACTCTTGATTTTCCAAATAACCAGCTGCTAGAAACTGGAGCTGTCACAGTCCCTTTATTTGCCTGTCGTCATAGCCACAGGGCCGTGTATGTTGACGTTCGCCTGTGTTTTTACCTTCTGATTGCAGGGTGTGACCGGCAGGTGGGTTCTTTCAACTGGAGCTCATCAAACGCGATCAGGAGAAGTGGATTCCCTGAGGGAAATCCCAGACGTTTTTACTCTCACAGGCAGTAATCAGGTCTACCAACTCTCTGCTTTTACATTTCCTCAATGATTTCTGTGCTTTTATATCTCAGTTGATGAATTCCAACTTTGTGTGTTTTGTGTTATTCAGTCAGGATCTCCCACCATTACTCACCCACAAGTCTGTCCTCCAATGCTTGACCAGGTAACAAAACTCCTCCTGGAACACAGAATCAGGATGTTTCTAACCAATCAAACCACCTCACCTACAATTCATACCCACATCTCAACCCCATTTCCACTTCCCGTATTTCTCCACCTTGGAGTTATTCTTTGGTGTCTGTAATTATTGGGGACATGACATGCGGCTAAGACCGCAGCAGCTGGAAGGCTCATATGGAGGGACATTCCTGTCACCTTTTTGGGCCGGGTTGGCTGGACTCCACCACGTTTAACTCTCCCTGGCCTTCATTTTCCTCGTAAGCCTTACTTATAACTGTTTGCTGCCATTTTCTTAATCTTTACTACTGAAGAAGCTTTTATCTGCGACTCTTACGTTGCATTTGCTTCTCCCAATAATTGAAACCAAATGTGTTAATCCTCCTGAGCAATTTCTCCTGCACTGTTGTTAAGAGATAATTAGCATAATTTACTTCACCTGTGATTAGTCATTATGATCCCACCTGCTTTCCCTTCCACACCTGATCCGGTCACTCACGTTTCCGTCACTTCTCATTAGCAGGACAGCAGAAGCAAAGAGTCCACATGTAGTCACTGATCAGCTTGTGTAACCCAAGGATACAGCAATCATCTGCTGACCACAGTAGATCATTCAAGAGCCTTTGCAGCAAAAGCCCTGAAATGGTTTGCCGAGAGGCGCTGAATTAACTAAAGTGGAAATTACATAGCAACAGGTTCTATTGCGACTTTAATGGCACAGCCAACGGCAGCTGGGCAAAAACGGTGACGTTCCCGTCTCCCTCTGCATGATCTGTTTCCTTGAACGATCTAACATATATATATTTAAAGAGGCAGACACTTTTGAGGGCAGAATCCTTCTTTAACATGGCCACAGAATTCAGTTACAGCCACAAACTTTTGCTTTCAGGCACGAAAATAAATATGTGTACAATGAGTTGTACTCTGCATATGCAATAGTTGTAAAAAAAAAAGTAGATACAATTGGGATTAACTGCTTTCATTATGTGTCACTACTTAACTAATAAGTTTTGAGAACAATTGAAATAAAAACTTTTTAAAAAGTCCACGTTTCTGAATCATACTTACTTCAATTACATATTTACTGCATATTTGATATGGAGCATTTTAAAAAAAAAAACAAAACATTAAAACAGGTTTATTTCAAAACATATTTTTAAGATTACTGATTAATTGAACTTAGTTCTTTCTATTCTCAAGAGACACAAACTGATTTTCCTCATTTGAAATGACAAAGATGTGCAGTCCTGTAAAAGAGGCACATGAGAAGTAAAATACATACCAACAACGATGAGAGAAAATCAATTTGTCCACTTGCCTTTTCTGCTTTGTTAGTTTTTTTTTTAATGACAATGACACATTTGTATAATCAAAATCACTGTATTTATGCATTATGGATGGCAGGAGTCCAGTGTGAAGTCCATCCTTCATTGGTAAAGAACTGATAGCGAGGGACTTGGACGTTTGACACTGTCAATGGACATATGTTTTCTTCTTTTTCTTTTATCTCTTTGTACATTTGTGCAGCTGAAAATGATGCCTAATGTATCATAATGAGATCAAAGCTGACTTCAGAACAATATGCAGCCATGACAGGAAAACAGGTGTTTGGAGACACGGTGACATGTCAGAAAAGGACAAACATTGTCCTGACAGCCACGAACAGCTGGTCTGTGCTGCGACACCTGTGTGCCCACCCAGCATTGTGTAGGATCTCTCCGCTACAACCTTCACTCAGGCTTTGACAAATGAACCAAAGTCATTACTGTTTACCATAGTTTTTACCTGGAAGCACTGTGACTTGAATTATATTGCTTCTTTTGCTCTCTTCATTGATTTTCTGCAAGGTGAAATGCTCCATTTTCTGCACCTTTCTCACACTGCAGCGACTATTAAAGCCAGCTGACTCAGTCAGTATCTGAGTTAAAAACAAAGCTGTGGCGACACTCGCCGTGTGTTAAATGTGTCTAAAGAGCCATCGCAATCAGATCAGTCCTGCAGAAGAAATGGGCCTAATCAGAGTGTTACAGCAGTATTAGCTTGTGCACACAATGAGGAGCAAAGATTTCAGACTTCCTATAAAAACTTTGCATCTGTAGGTTGAACTCAGCGGTTGCTTAGTGATTATGAAGATTATCAAGTAGGAGCTCACCGACAAAGTCTCTTAGCAACTGCAGTAAACAAGTGTGCAGGTATAAATAGACCTTTATAACTTAGAAGTTTTATTGTTTGTCAAATCTAATTGACGCTCTTGGTCAAATTGTGCAGGAGTGACATAATGATGATTTTCATATTTGCTCTTAGAAATTCTACAAGAAAGCAGGAAGAAAACTTTTGAACAGATGCTCACACATACATTACGGCTCATCTTTACCTCCTTAACGACTCTCTGTGATGCAGAGAAAAAACCGAACACTTTCAGCAGAGATGCCGCCACAGTTACTTGTTGCAAGTTTACTCTAGAAAGACAAACTCTTAAAATAATTTCAGTACACACAGTGTGTGTTGCTTTGTTTTCTCTGCTGTAATGCCAGGTTCCTTCGGGGCATCCTCTTACCTGAAGTCGTACTTTAAAGGGGAAAAAAAAGAAAAATGTACTAGAACCTTTTGAAGTATCAAAAGGATGGAAGGTTTGATGTTTAGGAAGGAATTACCAACAATTTCTGAATAATTTTACACAGTAATTCTAATAGAGTTATGCAATTATATATTTTTTGTTGTTTTGAAGCATTTGGTTTTTTCTTTAGTGTTTTATAAAGCATATTTTGGCATGTTGATTACGTACAAATAGTAAGATGTAGTATAGCACAAACAGCCATAGTGACTAACAATGTGTTAAAGAGAAATGTGCCTAGTCTCTCCTAAACAATTACATTTTTCATCAATTGTGTAATGAGCCTTCCTAAATCAAAAACATGATTAGAGCATAAATGTACAGAAGTCTAAATATTGGACCTTATTATATTGGTTTGATTTGGTGAACATAGAAAATAAATAACAATTTGCCCTTCTGCACTGAAAGAGAAAGCCATACCAAAATTATTTTTAAAAGATGTAATGTGCCTTTCACTTATTAAAATTAATTCTGATTTTGTGCTTGAATCTTTCAAAGCCTGTGTGACTTGAGCAAATCTGAATATTTTTCTTTCGCTCAGGCAAAGTAACGAGGAGAAAAAGCTGATCACCCTCTTGAGTTTTTCTTCTTTCATATTTCAAAAACAGAGTGAAATAAAAGGTTTTGATAAACAGCTCTCAGTTTCTCAGAAAACCATTGAGGTTTTAAGAACACTTTTTAGAACAAAGCACTATGCTTGAAAAAAAAAAAAGAGAGACAAAGACAAAAAAAAAGAAAAGTGAGAGAGTCCTTGGGGTAACCAGTTATTAAACCATCTCACCAGCCCTGAAGCCTGGTCTATAAATAGTTCATTTTCAGGCTCGAACTCTGGGGTCCAGGGACACCACAGTCACAGTCGGACCGGACCTGGACAGGTCCTGCGTTACAGGGGAAGCACGTCCGCTGCAGCTCCTGGGAACCTTTACTCCTGCCGTGTTTTTCTCCTATCAGATTGGCCACCTGTGGACTGATGAGAGCGGAGACTTTCTTTCTCTAGGCTTATTCTTGTAGAGTGAGCGCTACAGAAATGTTTCACGGAGGTGTCGTTCTTAATTTGATCAGAATTTGACAAATGTATGTGACGAGCGTAGAATTAGACACTTCAGCAAATATCTCCTTGAGACTGACGCAACAAAATTATGCTTTTCTTCTCTGGAGAACATCGATCAAGTCCTTTAACCCGTTTAACAGTTTTAGAAATCTGTTTGGTAGTAGAGTTTCTCCATCAGCCTGTATTCAGCCCCACTGGTAACCAGCAGGGCCACTGGCCTCTAGGTGGTTGTAATCTTGACCACTTCCATTCCTGCTTTAGGTTTTAGTTCAGATGTGCAACAGCATCCTAAAATACCCCTAGCGACAGATCCACCGCTTTGTTGTCAAGATGGAAGGACGTTCGTTGTGCCATGGCTTTATGGCTGCTTCGTCAGACCGCTAAACCTCACTAAGATTTGTTCATTTTCTTTCCTTATTCATTTCTATTTACATCACAAAAGAATTAATTTACAATTTGAGTAGGTAAACATTTATTCTGATCCAAATGGCATCTTCTTAGGCACAACTCTCTACCCAGACAGTGGAAGGCCAACCTTTGGTTAGCCATATATCTATTAATCGTGACAGTTTTTTCTTTTATTTAAGTCTCTGCCGCTCACCGTGAAACAAGTAAAGCAAGCTAATATTAGCTGAGCCTTGAAGCAGTTTTATTTCCACCACAGTGTGTCAAGTGTCTAATTTGAGCTGCTCTGGACCGTATTTGATTTATTAACTTAAGAATTTGCTATGCTATGAATTAAACACATGTCCAATGACACACCCTTGTGTATATTTCACTCTACCTGCATCAAGGGGTGAATTCACAAACTTGTGTATTTTCTTCTGTTTGTACCCAATTCACAGCTTGGATTGTCCTAAACACATTCTGACAAAAACAAGCAAGCAGTTTGTTGCAGTTTTTTGTTTCAGCTCACACTTAGTATGAAATAAGATTGAAACATCTCTTCACTCTGCATCAAAAAGGGCTTGTTTACGGCTCAATTTTTTAATTTTAATAATTACAATGACAGTTTTATCGGTGTTGCAGAGTTTGAACTAGTGCTCCACCTGTCCTAATTGTTTTTCCTTCCTTCAGCGAGACCCATAAGGTCTCCTCTCACACGTAGGGAAACGCCACCTGACGGGACAGCGATTCCTAAGTGTGTCTCATATGTCTCCACATACGCTTCTCAGACATTGTGCATGCAAACCATGTGTGATTTTGACAGATTCTTATTTCAAAACTTTACTAATGTTAGTCCTGAGCTTTGCGAGATTCTTTGTGCAAAAGCCCTGAAACTCATTTGATTGGTGGATGAGTACCCAGCCTGTGTATTAGTTAGACTTTGTTTCGGCTAGGTGCCTCTAATGCCTTGGTGTGTCGGAGCCTTTTTATCGAGTGGTTGGAGAATTGTGAAAAATCAAACAATTTCACACCACTTTGGAAGGAGAAATTTACTGCTGTAATCCGGATTAGAGCTTGCAGTGAGACGAGTTGCCATTTCTCATTAGGATTCAGTGTGCCATGTGGCCTGCCGCAAACAAAGAGGTTAAACCACCCATCAGGCATCCACTCAAAATGAAGTAATCACTTTCTTATTTTTTTGGAAGAACTACCAATTCTTTTTAGGATTACGCTTTAAACCTGCCGAAAATGCGAACAACGTCCTGATCAATTTGCAAACTTTAGTTTTGTTCCACTGCCTCCGTGGATATAGGATGGGTCAAAAGTCACAGTCACAGTTCATAAACTGGCCACAGTATTTATGTCCGTTCCGCGGTCCATGTTTTAACATGTCAACACAAACGAGGCAAGATGGATGGTCTGTTGACAAGGGTCGTTTATCACTGCATCCTCTGCGTACTTCTCTCCTCTGCCACACCGTTCAAGGTTTCAAAGCTCTTCTTCTGGCCTGTATAGAAACGTATGAAGACCACAGGTGCTTTTGGAGTCGGAGGTAAATTACATGGCAAAACAAATAAACCAGCAGGAAATCATCCTGGAAACGAGCTGATCAATCTCTCATTAATGTTTAACTAACACATTAATCTTTAATTAATGTGTTAGTTCCACTGATTATTGGAACAGGAGGGGTATTAGCTCAACAAACAGAGAATAAGTTGCAAACCTTTTTTTCCACAAGCTTCCAAAACCTTAAAAATTATAATTTCCAAATGTTTTATGCATGATTTTATCTGGTTACCTTCATACAGGTACTACCTTGTGCAACATCTCATCGATAATCTATTCTTAATTCTTTACAGGTTTAATGATTCCAAGTCTTTTGGGTATAATTTGTTCAGGGTTTACGAACGACTTTATGGGAATTTTTGACCATTCTTCCAGAAACTATTTTGATGTTGGGCTGGCTCATAGTCTCCTCTCTAATTCATCCCAAAGGTGTTAAAGTAACGACTATTCATGTTCATTTACGACAGATTATCTTGGAGCATCTCGATTCCCTTCCAAAGTTGGTGACATCAATTCATCGAAGATGCTTTGGCGTGCTGAGTCATCAAAAGCTCCTTTCACTCTAACTCCGGACAGAAGCGCAGGTCTTGGAAAAAAAAACAGATCACCATGACGATCTGCTCTGCATCAAAGTTTGTAGTTGACTCAGTACAGTCAAGCAAACACTTCTCCCCTGGATCCTGCCAAACTCAGGCGGATTGTCAGACAAAGAGACGTGATTTGTCACTCCTAAGAACATGGCTGCACTGCACAGTGGCGACGCTTTGCATTGCTCAGTTTGATGTAAGGCTTGGATGCAGCTCCTCAGCCATGGAGACCAATTGCATGAAGCGTCATATAAACTGTTTTTGTGTGACTCTGGAGATCCGTTGCTATGGATTATGCAGAGAGTCGATGATCTTCTTGCACCAAGAGGGTTTGATTTCCTTTCTCTTAGTTGCTGCAGTTCTATCACTTTTAGGAATAGTCTGAATGCCTAGCAGGTGGATTTATTTATTTATTTAATTTTTTTTACACATGTGGCCAAAGAAGTGAATGGAATATCTGAATTTATTGTTTTGAATAGATGAGTAATTATTTTTACATATTTTTTGGCTATTGACATGTTGTGAAAGCAATTTCATTTCGTCTCACTAAATTCCTCTGCATAAAAAAATAAAACAAGAAAATCTACTTCAACTATAGTAATTGAAGAATAGCACTACTTCTCCCAATTTTAGCTCCGCCATTCCTCAAAAGGTTGTTGCTTACTTATTGTAATACAAACATTAAAGATATTCCTCCAGCTGCAGCCCAAAGCGTTGTAGTAATTCCTACGGTCAGGGAGCAATATTGCAGGGTGATGACTGTTCCTATGGACATTATTCTGCTCCTTGCTGGTTTCATGTAACTGGATCTGCTACTGTGGTATTGCGTTTAATCATCCACTGCCTGCTTACTTCTTCTCTCACCATACATAAACAATGGCTCTTTCTTTCTCTTCAATAAATCAAAGAATGATGATATAAACACACACACACACACACACACACACACACACACACACACACACACACACACACACACACACACACACACA
>CAEGAF010002567.1:0-28829 GCA_903067075.1 Micropoecilia bifurca
TTCAAAAGTGTTACTTTAACACCTGCTGACCTGGACACATATAGACACTTTTGGGTGTTAATTCAACACCGGTATTTCCCCTCCACTCGTAACCCCCACAGTAGACAATCATCTTCAACAGTCAGCTCAAAACGTCTCAGAAAATATGGCTTCATCCTGTACATGTTTAGGCCAGCCAGTTAACACCAACTGTTTAACCACCTTTAACACAGGATCTTTATCTGTTTCTTTTGCTATCTCTCTTGCAGGGATAGGTAACTCGTCAAGGTCAGATACTTTGTAGATAGGGTTTGACACCTTATCTACAAAGTGTGGACCTTGGTTATTATGGGTTAGGGTACTAATTATGGTAACTAATCTTATTTTCTGTCATAACCTGAGCTAGTGGGAGCATATAGTTATTGAATAAGAAGGATCTTAAAAGTGGCAAAGATAATTTCTCTGATAAATCCTGCCTCTGAAGGTTTAGGACATCTAGAAAACCATTTATGTTGAGACAAAAGATGAGAGTCATGAGTCGTGTTATGAACAGTAAATCTCCTGATACCATCCATGAGTGGGATTGCTCCCAATCCAAAGAACTGGATGTATTCCCAATTCCGTCCAAGAACATGTTGTGAATAAAGAGTGAAATTAAAATGTGTTCTGTCTCTTCTTCAGCACTTGATGATTAGCTCTGTGTTTTCCAGCACCGTGTCTCAGGACGAAAAGCACAACGAGGCTCGAGGATCAGAATACTGAGAACCTGGATTGACAAACTACAGTCAGTTGTCTAAAAGCAGATGGAGAAAAAGGTCAGCAAACAATGATCAACTCTGAACATCAAGAAAGAACTCTGAGTATTCCTGTTTGAGCCAAGATTAACAGCCTCATGACACTCAAAGCAAGTTTTTGGTGTCTTGGATCTTCTAATGCAACGACAAGCTACAGTAAAAAATTCCAAATTTGCAGCACATCACATAGAATAACACAGAGTCCAAAATGTTTTCTTTACCATCCAACAACTCTGTGCAGTGTGAGTCAGAATAAGTCTGACAGCAGATCTTAGTTTTTAAGCAGATTAAAAAAATGCACAGATCAGATCACATATAAAAATCAATCACCTGCTTCATGCATGAAATAGATCAGCAGATGAGATTTATGTATGTGAATTAAGCATTGGTTATTGCCACAGTCTAAGAAGCATTTCAGCGCCTGACAATTTCTTGCATCAGTTCTTTCAGTCTGAATTGTGACAAAGGTTTTTGCTCCTCTATAATTACAAATACAACCTGCTTTCCTATGAATGATCAATGTTTCTTTTTTTTAAGTATTTGTATTTTTAATTTGTTTCTTATTTTAAAACTAATGTCCTCTAAACTATAGAAGCATCAAATGACATGTGAGATACCCTGTGAATGCAGAGCCTGGCCACACAGGAATGAGACCTGCTGTGATGTAGCTGTTATCTCCAGTTGGAGTTCTGGTTCCTGTAACCCAGTCTATCCAAATAACCTTGCTTTGCAACATATTCCTCTGGAGAAACAAATCAAGACGACTCGGCTGGAACAGTATTTGCTCACCCTCATTCTCTGAATGCACAAGCAGTCACTGAACTCACCGAAAAGAAAGGAAAGAACTAAAAGACAGAGTATTTAAAGATTCCAGGCCCAAATCAAACATTGAGCTTCTGCACAGGAGACACTTTGAAACTTTCACTATGAACAAAACATCTATTCTAAATGTTAAATTACTGTCATTGTGTCTATTAATTTCGCATGTTCCCATTGTGCTTTATTGTATATAACCTATTTCATGGGCTTTGGTTTGATCTGTTTGCACATGTGGATTTCTTGGATTTGTACCAACGTCTGCTGCTGTACTTTTCAGTTTTAACTCCTCGCTGCTTAAGACTACAAACAAGTGCAGGTTTTTTTTCTTTGTTTATTTCTTTGCATGCCAGAGACGATCAAACCCGTGTGTGTAGTTCCCACACAGTTTCACAGTTGCCTTTGATTTGTTTTGTGCTTTCGGTGTGTAGGGTGAAATTGTAGCTGACGGTCCTCTCTGTGGCGGCGTAAACACCTGAGAAAAAGCAAACATGCTCGTGAATAAGAACGGTAGCATAAAGGGTGTAAAGAGAAAAGTATCTGATTCAGGCCTGCAGATGGATGTCAGAAATACATCATAAGTAACAGAAATAGAGATTTGATGCTCTGACATTTTTTACCAACAGCCGTGTTAATCTGCGCTGCTCAAAGCAAACCTGTGGCGGCAAATTAAATTAAGCCTCATCTTGAGCAAATGCTGCTCTGCAAACACAATGTGCATCACTCACCGAATGCTTCATTGTCTTACTGCTGACTGTGTGATGATTTTCTATAGCATTTGCTGTAATGAAGACAGGCATCTATTTAGACAACTCATATAGACTGAGGTTAAAGCCATTTGTCTGCACAGACCTTTTGTTGGCAAAAATCACACTTTTAGACATTTACAGTCACAACCACTCCTTGGGGGAATGAGATTTTGCTTTCTGCAGCATTAACAGATTGTAGGTGGTGATATATCAGATTAGAGATGTCCTCAGGCAGCCAGAACACACATTAATCCTGTAATGACCCCCGTGTTAAGCTGAACATCATTATTTTTCACATGACATGGAGCCAAAAGTTGGCACGGTGTCGGATTGCTCTATCAGGTGTTCACATCTAAAGTGTTATGCCTCAGTATGGCAGCTTGGAATGCTGAGATCTGAGTTTTTTTTTTTTGTTTTTTTTTTCATAGTTGTATAACCTCAAAGTCACAACTTTAAAAATGTTTTACACAAAGTGGACAACTGGCTTGGGAGAAGAGGCCAGATAATTTTCACTTTTAAACATTAGCATTTGAAGTAACTCTTATGTTACATAAAAAACATTTCAACAATACCACCAGCTGATGAACAGTAATTGTATTCTTAAAAATAAAGTAATTTAATTAGCGATTGAAAGAATGAAGAGAGCACAGCAAAAGCTTTTAGCTGACATCATAAAACCTTGTGCCAGATAAATACATCCATCTTCCATACCTGCTTAATCATTTTAGTGCCATTGAGGGGCTGCTATCAGTCTCCTGCAGTAAGAGGCTGAGAGGCGGAACATCCTGTGGATGGATGACAGGTCCACTGCAGAAACACAGCCACGCATCCACACCAAGCCTGAAAAGCATCAAAAGTAAAAGAAAAGTCTATTCAGTCTAATCACATACATACATGCCAAATGATCCCAGTTATCAAACAATGAAGTCAAGTTCAGTTTATTGTTCAAAGTGATTAAGCGGCTTTCAAAAAAAAACTAACAATTACAGCAAAATCTAGACTTATTTCACGTGACTGAAGTCAAATTGTTGTTTCACAGCCAAACAGACTTTAAAAAGAAAATGGAAGATGAGTTAGAAGGAAATAAACAATGTTGTAGGTCAATGAAGACATTGACCTCATACAGAGCATGCATGTAGCAACAATGGAGAGGAAAAACTCCCTTTTACCAAGCGAAACCTCCAACAGAATCAGAACCTGGCTCAGTATAATCGGCCATCTGCTGCAGCCGACTGAACATTTGAGAAGACAGAGCATACATGCAAAAAAAGAAATGGCAACACTGATCCAGAAGTACTGTCTATGTTTGAGAAACGGAAGAACTTAATGACTGGAGTAGCTCCTCTGGGAGAAAAACACATCTTAATAGATAAACTAGGATGTAGGAAGAAAAAAGCAAATACTGTACAGTTAGTTAAAGAAAAAGCTCGGCTAATATGTGTCTATACAAGAGACAGGTTTAAACTCTAAGAAAACGCCAGGCGCATCACCTATAGAAGGACAACATTAAGTTATTAGCAGGAGTAGCTCAGCTGATACGTCTCTCCAGGAAGGAGTCACAGAACGCCAGAGCTGATGAAAATACATGCTTCAAAGATGTGACACATAATTCTTATGCTTAAACCCACAGATTGTGTGTTTGTTTTTAAATGGCACCATTCATGGCAACGTAGGATCAATGTATGACAGCAGCATAAGATTTGAGTTTCTGCGGGCAAAGTCAGAGAGGGTAGAAGGGTAGAGGGTAGAGAGAATATCATGTATGAAAATGCAGAATATTTTTTTTAATCAATCCCTGTAACAAAAAGTCTTGGAGGATTTATGCCAACAAGAGAAAATCTATGAATTCCTCAATGGCAGTTTGGAAATTGCATATTTTCACATTTCCATATGTTTACCTCTGCATAATGTCATCATGTCAGTCAAGGAATCTGCAAGAATTTCAATGTGCAAAGAGCAAGTGAGGCAGACACTTTCTAATCCTGACACAACTTCAACAGTGCCTGATGTATTTGCAGGAGGAACTCATCAAAATAACATCTGGAACATTTTCGTCCATAATCATGAGCTATGCGAGTGACTAAAACAATGATATGCCACGATACCACAATGGGCTTCTCTGACTGGTGGCAAGAATATAAAACTATGAATGCAGAAAAAATAAATAAATCTGAGAATCTGCATTTTCACAACATGTTGACACTGTCTTGATTCTTGTCTGACTTGCGTTATAAAAACTCCTTCCATACAGCCAGCAAATATTACAGAGCTGGTTTATTTATGCTGCTTCACTGCATTTTAATGAGAGTTCACTCCTCATCTTGTCTGCACAGTTTTACAGGCGTTGGCATGTCTGATAGGTGGAGCCACTGACAGGAGCTTTTGCCAGGGGCAGCTGTACAGGATCATTACACTGAGTGAAGTCTCAAGAAATATCTTTCATGCTGCTGGATTGTTGTCGAACTCTGAACACTGCCAATGCCTGTGGTAAATCTACTCCCAGAAAGCATGATGGGAAACGGTGAAGGCCACTCATAAACACTTTGCAACCCCTTCTTGATGAAAGTGACAGACTTTGGATATATATAAAAAGCATCTTTGTCAGGGGAAAAACTCAAGCTGATGGAGGAGGAAAATGATGAAACAAGAGCATCTTGAGGGATGTGTGAAATGAGTCATTGAGCTGGAACCATGAAGATATGAAACTCCATGGCTACTTCCATGAGTTGTTTGTTCTTTTTTAGCAGTTGCCATCTGACCTGTGCATTTGAGGAACTGCCACTTTCACAGCTTTCATTTCCCTGTTGTATTTATCTGTGGCATTTAAAATAAGAAAATATGTAATTCAGGTAACATATGTCAAAACTGCAATGTCAGACTTTAAAAACATTCTAGTCTATATTGCCTGTTGTGTGCAAATTTCATTTATCTTCTTGGGATATCTTAAAGTTTGACTGCATATTTCAGGCAGGTCAGCAACTGGTAGTTGTTTATGTTTAGTTTTATTTGATTAAATCTTGTTAGTCACAGTAAATTAAACTGATTAATAAATAAAATAATAAAGGAATCATTTTCGAATTCATGTCTCTTATTTATTTTCCTCTGCTGTTAGCTAGCAACTGGATTTTAACTGGATTTTATAAATGTTATCCCCTGTGATGGATTGCTGACCTGTCTGTGGTCTACTTCGCCTCTCACCCAATCAATCCTTGACATACATCCGAATCCTCCACGACCCTCATAAATTATGAGCAAGAAACCCGGGAGACGATGGACGGATGGATGAATCATTTTTTGATTTGAAAAAAAAAAAAAAAAAAAGTAAACAACAATATTTTCATCACAGATGTAGACTGTGAAACCGACGCAGACCAAAAGGTTTGCTGATACCAATCACCAATATCTATCAGTTTTGATAGTTAGGCCTTGAGCATTAAGACGTTATTGTTAAGTTTAAAGTGAAAACATCTGGGGATAGATAGTTAATAAAAGGTACCCATAAGTGTCTCACTGCCTGAATTGTGCCAACCTGAACACTGCAGTCAACAAGTTCTTGCCTTTAGTTACAACTGAGAGGTCCAAAACTGCTGTCTGCAAGAGAAGTCCAAAAAGGAGAAAGTGAGGATTTTCAAGTCTCTGTATTCTATGTTCAAACCTATTTACTATCTAACACCTGAGGATGCTGCCGGTTCGTTAACCACCAGCACCGGCCAAACGGGAACACACATAAACTTTACCGGGAAGTCAGAGACACACACCGGGCAGCGTATTGACATTCAAACACCCCACATAATTTGTTGTTCACAAAGACAAATCATTGTCACCGCTCCCTCAAACTCTTACCTTGATTTCTCCAAACAAACATAAGTCCTCAAATTGATGTAAATATCTATACAGGTGAGCCTGTGTGTAGTTTGAGTGAAAAGTGGCGGGCGCGCGATCCGCGCTGAGGTGAACTTCATCAAGCAGCGAAAGCGCGCGAGGCAACATCACACCGAGGCGTCAGCTGTATGATTGGTCCGCGCGCTGCCGACTTTAAAAGCATAAACTATGAAGCTGTCTATTACAAATCTATCTTTTAGGAATAAATCTGCTCTGCCAGTGAAACGCTCAGAGCAGCAGAGATGCTTGCAATCCGGATAAAAACATAAATTAAAAATAAGCGATTGCACTGATGGTTATAATTGAAATGAAAATATGAGAAACGGCTTAATGAGTGTGAATGCCTTTGCAATTAATTCAATTATTTATTTTGTTAGGAGGTCAAACATGTAGGTGTTACAATATTTGACATGTTCTAAGGAATTATGCAATTTTCACAATAAAGCACTCAGACAGCTTCCTGATAATGAAACCACTGGGCATGTCAGCTCATGTCACTCTGAGACTGTGTGGCTCTAAGCACAGCCTTTATGCTGAATCGCTGCATGCTGGTAAAAACACAATCTGACCTCTGCTTTAACACTTTGGACTCAGATGAATGTAGTGCAGCAAAAGCCTGTTAATCAGCAACAGCTTTTACACTGTAAACAAGATAATAATTCCTTCAAAGAGTAGGAGGATGACCTCATGGAATGGAGTCTGACTTCATATGATATGACAAATCAGTGGGTGAATATGCTCTTTGAGATTTCCTTTGGAGATATAATGGTCATTATTAATAAAACTGATTATTATTACTGTTATATGCTAGCATATCTAGCTACTTCGTCAATTCCACTGCTACAGAGAGAGAATCGAGATGGAAACATAATTTAATTTTATTACATGTGAACTACACAATAAGTTCCAAATAGAACTGATTCTACAGCAACAGTGTCAGAAAAAGGTGGATAAATTAGGATCCTGCATTTAAAATACATGGTGACTAATAGATAACGGTGTTTATATGAACGGTTTAGTTAACTGAAGGCCCACATGTGAAGTATTCACACGTGACTTCATAGAAGAGCAGTTTGTAGCAGTTTGTAGGTTGAAGACGTTTCTCATTCTGAGGCATTCAGTGGGGAATAATTACAGTGGGGATGATAGTGAAGAATGTAATTGTAAGGAAAGAGCTTTTGTTTTGTCTCAGCAGAAAGAGAGCTTTGGTTATGAGGAGGATGTTTGATATGCCAGTGTCAGCTGGCTGTGGTGAAGAATCCCCAGTTGGGAACTTAGCTCTCAATTAAATCCACAGCCGAGCACTTTGATGGTGGAGGGCTGCACTGTGAATTAGCCTCTGTGTGAAGCTTATGTAGCTCTGCCACTGGCTAAGTGCACTTCCAATGACCTCCCTCCTGTCCTTAAACAGAGGCAGAGAAAATTAGAATGAAAAGCAGCAGTGCCAGTATTTTAAACTATCATAGAAGTCTACAAAAGTGCAGAAAATTACAGGATCCTTCGTTCCTTTATCAAGTCTTAATACCGTACATCTGAAAAATTGTCATCAGCGAGTCAGCCTGACGGACCATTTCCTGCTGTGATGAGACTGAGACTCTCTGCCTGTAAAGCCATGGCAACAGAACACAGCCTCCTCGTCACAGTCACACGTCCTCTGTGTGTGTGTACTGTATTTCTACCTTCAGAGCCAATCCTTTACCTCTGTGGGAGTAAACATCACTATACATGACCTTTGTAGTCCTTGACAGAAATGTATTCTATCACAGACGAGCTTTTGAAAACAGCATAACTCAATAATAGCTGCTATCAAAGCAATAAATGCTTTATTAAGACACTTCTGTTGGTATTTGACTGCATGTTGGTTCTTTATTGTTGGCCTTTGCTGGGGATCTGAGTTGGTTTTCAAATTACTTTTCAGCAGGAAGAGCCAACCTCTCCCTCTCCCTCACTGTATGAAAAGACATGCCAAATGCTTCCAGCCTTAAATTACACCTGTTTGAACCTGGTTTGACAGGAACGTCTGAGGCAGACTAAAACACAAGTACTTTTCACAATTCTTGTATTTATGTGGCAGTATGCCCTGTAGGCTTTGAACGCACCACACAAGTGCCTAATTTTAATTGGTCGTGGCGCTCGCTGGTTGCCTGTATATAAAGGTTCCTCCCTCATCTCCCGCATTGTTTTCCTTCCGGTTCAGACCTCTGCGTTTGTTGGTGCTGCACGCCAGGTGAGGCAGGCGTCATCTCTCTCGAGCAAGTTTATTACTTTTGATTTATTTACATTTTCTGTATAACAGCTGCAAATGAATGCGTGCACTTAAACAATGCGCTTAACGACATACTGATTGCTGACCAATCGTCCTTCGGACTGCCTGTACAAGCTTCCCACTTCCTCCTCCCTGTAAGAGGCGCTACTTAAAGAGCTCAGTGGTAAGCGAAGTGCTAGTTTTTGCATGCCTTTAGATTCCGTTTTTAATATTTATTTTTGATAGCCGCTGCTGTTTGTCCTGAGCCGACTGTTCGCCTGCTGTCCTGGTTGTCCGCCTGTCAGCTGGGTTGTCTGTCGGCTGCCGTCCTGTCTGCAGGCTTCATATCCGCCGCCCCGGCGTAAAGCTGTGACTCCTAACACTCGTCCAGTGTGGCTGATTGGTGACCAGCTCGGACTTATCCTCATGGTGCCGCTTTGAGTTGCGTCCGCTACAGCGGATCGGTTCCTCCCAGGACGGACCTTAATTTTGGACTATTGCTGCTTGATTGTGGACTGAACTGTATTAGTGGAATTGTACGCTGAATGTTTGTTCTATTTTAAACAGGAACGTCCAGCTCGCGGTGTTGGTGGTGGACTTTCCGGGTGGAGGTTCTTCTTCTGGTTTGGTGCACGATTTTCTTTTGTTTTGCCCAGTTTCGTTTGCTGTGTTTCTTTTCTTCTAGGACACTACCCTGAATTTCACTCCTCTCTGAGTTGCGCTTGAACTGATTTTTAATGTTTGAGAGGTTTTAAATTGGTACTTTTGAATTAAACTAAAAGTTGTGCAATAAATAAAGGGTTGAATTGTGAGATTGTCTCAAGACTCATCTGTAGCGGGTCTGTGTGCCTTAAGGGTAACATTTTAAGTTGAGTCATTAAAAACTATTAAATCTTTTTAAAATGGTGTTTCTAACTTGAAGTTACCCAATTTTTATCACACTGCTCCCACCACATTTAGTTGAGCTGCCTTTGTGTCAGGCCCAGTGTGACTTTCAGAAACATGAATTTCTCAACAGTCAATAAAGTCAATGTGTGGAAATGAAAAAAATATCCGTAACATTAAACAGATAATGAGAAAGTATCCCTCAATACTTTTCCCAATTAATATATCTTCAAACTATGCAGGGCAAGAAATGAGAGAGTAAAATCTCGGTTGTTTATTTTTGTGTGCTTTTTCTGCAATAACATAAAAATAAACTTCTAGGTTCTTAGATCTCGTTCACATAAAAATAACGGTGACTTTTCTGGAACACTTCCAAAAGTCTTCTTGAAAAACAGAACATTGTTTTTTGAAATATCTTGATTTATACAAAGGAAAGAACCCAAAACTATAATGTAGCAATGTCTGGCCTGTATGTCATGATTTATAGCAATCACTGAAATACATCAAAAACAGATGAACCATGAAGCTTGCCATTCAGGGTGAATTCATACCTACTAATACCACTCAGCCATGAAGGCAAACCATGTTTTGTTTCAGTGTCCACTTTAGGGTTGATTTTCATTGTGTTTTTGTCATTGTACGTGCAGAACGTTTGATTTTACAAACAAATTGTTTTTTGTTCTTTTTTAAAACATGAATCTATGTAGATGGACATATCACCAAAGTTAAGTTAGAATAACACCAGAAAAATATTTTTTTATTTTTTTTCTCAAGTAGCAACATTCAACATATTGTGCACAGTTAAATAAATTCTGCTTAATTATAACATCAGTAAATGAACATTATTGATTCAAATTCTAATGATGTGCAGCAGTTTCTACCTTGACTTAGAGAGAATCAGAATGTTGCACTTTAGATCCCAGAGTGGTGAAATATTATGGCAGCATACACAAAGGAGTAAAGTGCTGCTGAATGACACATGGTACAATTCCTTAAGTGAGAGTGCAGAGTAATGGCTTTCCTTTCATGCTTTGCTTCATCTATCCATGCAGATCAAGATGTTACCACATTTACCATGTAAGCAAATCCGTACCTCTATAAAATAGAGCTACTGTATGTACACTATATTGCCAAAAGTATTTGTTCACCTGCCTTGACTCATGAGATTAAGTGACATCCCATTCTTAATTCATAGGGTTCAATGACATTGGTCCACCCTTTGTAGCTAGAACAGCTTTAGCTCTTCTGAGAAGGCTGTCCACAAGGTTTAGGAGTGTTTATGGGAATTTTTGGCCATTTCTCCAGAAACCCATAGTGAGGTCACATACTGATGTTGGACAAGAAGACCTGGTTCTCCGTCTCCGTTCTAATTCATCCCAAGGTGTTTTATCAGGTTGAGGTCATGACTCTGTGCAGGCCAGTCAAGTTCATCCACACCAGACTGTCATCTGGTCCACGTCATTATGGACCTTGCTTTTATGCACTGGTAGAGAGCCATGTTGGAAGAGGAAGGGGCCAGCTACAAACTGTTCACACTCTGAATTCGGGGGTTTGATTGCCTGTAGGCCATAGTCATCAAGACTACCTTTGCCTTTTGTGGCTGGATTTACAGTGGAGATGAAATCAAGTAAGGTGGAAACAGCAAATGTTTATTCCTTATACACAGCATCAAGAAAAAAAAAGTAAAAAAACACAGATGAAACTGCAGCTTTAAATAGTCCCAGCTGTGAAGGACCAAAACACCTTTTATATCACATTTATCAAATTCCACCTATATAGATAAACACCAAATACCTTTTTACCAAATACAAACACATTTCTACTTAGTTTTTTTTTTTTTTATAAATATTTAATGTTTTATCCTTACACCATAAGCACCATTATGAAACACAACAAAAACCCTTGAACAATTCACCCTCTCACCCCACTTTTCCATGGCCTCTCCTGGAACCTATAAATGGTGTCTGGACCCCCAGGGAAGCATTTGTCCAAACACCCTGGACACAGAAAAGGCAGGTGAGTCACTCCATCGCAGCACCAGCACACTTAACATATTATGCATAAACATTTTCTCAAGTTTTACCCACCAGAAGCTCCTTGCTCTGAGTAACAATTATCCCCAGAGCAGGGATAACCAGCTCACTTCTCAATGAGGAGCAGCTGTGCAGAGCCCAGAACAAAAGGCTACATGCTAATCACTGAAAATACTCAATAAATATAGTTAAAACTTATTGTGAGCAAATTGTTATTGATGTGCAAATCTATGCTTAAAGTGTGGTGCTAAATAAAGTGCTTGTTAATAAAGAGGCAAAAATGCTCTGAAAGTGCTGCACAGTGACTTAAGTAAAAGTAGTTCCAGTAATGAAGATCTTTTCATTTACACACATGACTGTAAAGAATTACTGCCCTTTCACGCAATGTTATTTGTTTTATACAATAGAAATGATAGTCCACAAAAATTTTAATAACGCCTTTTTAAGATACTCAAAGCAGTTTACTGTAGTATAGTGTAAATAAAATGGATTTAAAACGCGACAAGGTGCAGCTCAAACATGACTATCAACATTTGATGCACTGTACTGCATTATAGCAAAAATTAATTTAGAACTGCAGTCCCTTGACAAGTTACTAAAATTACTATGCAATAATAAAACAAGACAGAAAATGTTTTTCCTTCTAATCACAATACACAAACACACACGTTTACATATATTATCAGCTCTTAACAATGTACGCTGTGGCTCCTCACATTAATATATTACATAGTAGAGCAATATTAAATAGCCCATCATATCATTTACTTTGTACTTGAATGCCCGGCTGTTGCTCACATAGGTTTTTGCTAAAGTTTTGATTCCATAAATCAGCAACACTAATGTATATAAGGAGAGAAACATTAATATGTTCTCTCATTTTTAAATTTTTAAGGTGCTCCTTCACTTCTATTTTCCAAACTCGTACATTTTAGTGTAGTCGCTGAATCAAACCTGGCTTTATGATAGAATAGTTGTTTGTGTTGGTGCCGTTCTACTGGCTGCCTGTCCTGCTTGCACCCCACCTCTCCCTCTGTGTCTTCTGGGACTTGCTCCTGTTCTCCTCTGACCATGAACAGGACAAAGTGGGTATGGAAAATGGATGGAAGGATGAATTACCTGACATAAAAAGCTGACATTTTACAATATTGTGTTTTCTATTTTATTACTAGCTTTGAGAATCTCACACATGACTGTTGTTTGATTCACTGCTGCCATACAAGCTTCTTTTAAGCTGTGCTTTTTTCCCATCATGTTGAAAGCTCTCAGCATTTTCCAGTAAAAAGCCCATTCACACAGTCTCACCTACATTTTATTTTATGCCTTGAGTGCATTTTTTATTATACACACACTGATACCAATTATCCTGTTCAGCATGTAGGCCAAGGTCACTTTTACATGTGAACTGAAAAAACTGAGAATTGAAACAGTAAGCTTCTGATAGGCGGATAGCTTTCATACCCCATAACCTCCAGCTGCTCATAAAAAAAGGCAATCTCAACATGTCAGTAGACTCCTGACATGTATGAGTAGGAATGTCTGTCCAAAATGTGTCCTTAAAATTGTCCAATCTTATCTCGTTAAATATCTTGAACAATCCTGGTCAGTTCTACAAATGTTTGTTCTCAGAGTTTGTTAAGGGACAAATAGAGATTCTTTACATGTAGTGGTGCATTTTCTTCATGATGGAAAGTAGAGATGAGAGAAAATGTAAGTGGAAGGTCAAGTTCAAATGAGGAAGAAAATTGAAGCTTTTGTGAAAAAAGACTACTCCTGTGCTGGTACCATTTTGAAAGTGTAATTGATCTCTTCCTCATTCCAAGGGCTGCAGAAAGTACTTTCAAATTCTCTGGTGCCTCCAAGATGAAAAATGTGTCTTTTGACCCCAAAACGCCAAACATTTCAGCAATCATAATAAAAAACAAGTAGATGACATGCTGGAAATGTCACATAATGAACCTTTTTTACCAATAGTCAACTTGTAAAAATAATGATTACAAAAATATGTACTTTATAATAATAATTTCAGTTATGCCAACATTTCTATACTAATGAGATGCTAAAAGACAAAAATATCTTTGCATTAAAAAAACCCTGCTGCTCTTAACAAAACATTGTTTGTAGATACTTCCTATTCAAATATTCTATCTTGATCTGGATACTGATTTAAAACATATTTTCATCCACGACTTGATATGAAATCAGACTAAATGTTTCCAGTTTTAGGTCAATTAGGACAAACAGAATTATTTTTTACTGCCAACGAGACAGACGTGTCTTGACGTCTCGTTTACTTATTTTTATTCAAAAGTTTACATACAATATTTTAGCATTTGGTAAAATTCATTCTAAAACTTGTCAAATGTTTTGCGTTTCCTTTGAGTTTTGACAAAACTTTACCAGGCATTCTAAAGCTTCAGTTATGTCAGCTAGAAACTAGATATTGTGCACAAAAACTGGGTGTGGTGAAGGTTCAGACCTGAAAACTAAGAGCCACATAAAGACAGTTACAAAGTTGGCCTTCTATCACCTGAAGAACATTTCCAGAATAAAAGAACTAATGTCTCAGTTCATCTTTATCTTTAATCACATTGATTATTACAGCAGTGTTTTTACAGGTCTTCCTTAAGAAAACATCAATCCTCCAGCTGCAGCTGATCAAGAAAGTAGCTGCCAGTTATATATTCTTGAACATTTTTCCAGCAACATGTCTCTTACACAATACCTGTAAGGGCTTGTAGGCTAAGTGAATTAGCAGGCAACATGGTAGCATGGTCAGGTTTTGTTGCTTTATGTGACAGGTAGATTAATTAAAATGAATCTCTAAGGGTTGTTCAGAATAGCCTATCTTTACATATATTTGCTTTAAAGAAGTCAGCCTGCAGTAAATCATTTTATTCCGGAAATTATCACTTTTCTGGATTATTTTATAATTTATTGCATTGTGAGTTTTCCAAACATCCATACAATTCAAGGGTAAAACTAAGAAGTTATAGAACAAATTTAACAAACCAAAAATAATACATTTTTGACTCATCAAGCCTGATACATTTTGCAAAGATAACAGCTGAGAACAAACTTGGAATTCCTTCTGCAATAAAAGCAATTTTTTTAGATGTTTAGAGAAACTGTTGTATTTCTGTTATTACTTTCCGCTTATAGCAATTGAAAACACAACATTTAAGATTAAAATATTATGTCAGACCAATAAAAACATGTTTAATACAGAAAGACTGGCTTAAGGAAAAACGTGTTTTTCACTGTCTTGTATAGAATATGACCGTATGCTGTGTGTTGAAATGATTTTAACGTGTATCACTGTTAAAATGTGTGAGGTTTAGGGCAATAAACACAGCATGGATATAATACTTTCAAAATGTGGAATTATTTGTTCTTTTGTCCATATTTCAATATATTTAGCCACTATTGTTTTCCACCATGTCTCTATATTTAGCTAATCAGTGTTGTAGCTGGACAAATGTAATCATGCTGCAATATAATGCACATTTTCTTTCAATAGAATGTATTGATCTTTGTTTTTTTACTTGTGCCGTGTGTGAATAAAGCTCTGAACTCGGCGCTGTTCCACAGTCTTCATTATATTTGCTTTCTTTAGGTTTCATTTGAAAAGAAGACTGTGGTTTTGTGTGAGCAAACACTGCCATCCGCTCAGCCACACACAGTTAATTGCAGCAGATGAACCTCGGCTCTCGCTTGTTCAGCTCTGTGATTTTCAGCCAAGGTCGTTCCATTTCCTCTCTCTCTCTCTTAGTAATCTAAGATGGTGAAAGCCCAAGTATGACACACTGTGCATTTCTCTGTGTTTGACAGGATGACCCAGTGGGCAAGGAAAAGCTTCTATGACTGGGGGAAGGATGTGACCAACGTGATATTATGACAAATCTCCCTTAAAAACCAGAGCATGCTTGCAATATATTACACTGCCAGGATGAAGCCTTGTAGCCCTAAATGGTTGCAGCACCTGCGCCCCCCAACCGTCTCCATTACGTGTCTCAGGAACTGACTCGTTCTTCAACAACTACTTGTGAATGTGATGCTGTCTGAGTAACAGAACCGCTATCGTTATCTTTAGCTTTAAGACGACAGACAGGGGTGGAATTAGGCATTCTAATTATAATTATATTATTGCAAACTTCATATCAAACTTCATATCAGTAATGCCTACAATTTACATGAAGCCAATCAGATATGATATAATTTTAGATATTCTTTAGGTTCGGCACAGAGCTAAGAGCTAATAAACCATCATCAACACGTGCCAGCAGATCAATATGGCCTCTGATCAAACGCTCCCTCCAGATCCTTCTGTTGGAAATGTTCTCCATCAGTTCCAAAACGTTCCACAATTATGCACCTTTGTGCAGCTGTTTATATACATGTGGGATTGTCTGCATACCTTGACCATCTTAAAAATAAAAAAACCTGATTGGGGTTAATCTGCTGATATGACCCTGTTTCCTTTTTCAGTGAGACTTAAAGGGTACCACAGATGACATGCATTTCTTGTGCTTCGGTGCAATTATTTCTCTATGTGACAAAAACTCAGGAAATGTGCTGTTTACATTTGTGTGACATTTTCCCATCTGATTATTTTTAGTTATTGTCTAGAAAAAAGTTTGAGTGGCTACTGCACAATTTCATGGAAGGTAAAAAGTTTGCATATATTTATGCAAACTTTCGCATCACATTTATTTTTATACATGCAGACTTGTACATAAAATATGGCAATGCACATATTTTGTGATAAATAAAGCTGACTGATATAGCTGGGAAGAGTTGAGTCACTAGTTCATAGCAGGGAAAACACAAAAGCACACTAAGCACACATCTGGTCACCAGTAAAGCTCTGGACCAGGAAATTTCAACCAATTTTTAAAAAGCCATGGCGGAACAAATATGAAGGTCAGGCAGGATAAACAAAAGACCGATTAAAAGAAAGCTGCCGTGCCTCCTCACTGATTGGAGGGGATCACACAGAAGTCCAATCACAACATAGAAGATGAGTTTTCATGTTGTAGTCCTCAGCAGAGGGAGCCAATCCTGTGTGAGAACCTGAGCCTGGTAATCAGCAGTGGATGATGGTTCAGTCCTCTACATACAGCTGACAGCAGCATGGAGCAAAAACCTGGACCTGCTTTGATACAAAGAGAGCACAAAGATACCAATATGACCAGATAAATGGAAAGGCAAGGCAGCTTTACTTACATAACACCTTTCAGTCAGAGACAATTCAAAGAGCTTGTGCAAAAACATTAATAACATGCAACAAGAAGATTAAAAAAAAATAAAAGAAAAAACAAAATCAAGCAGATTAAAAATAAAGTAAATATTACAAATTTTAAGCATAAAAAGTGAATAGAATTAAAAATTTTAAGAACAGGGCAACTGCAAAAAATAAAATAAATTAAAATGAATGAAAAAAGGTTTATAAACTTGTTTCAAATATATTCAAGGTAGGTGCTGTCTTACAGTGAGCAGGAAGCTTATTCTAGAGTGTTGGAGCATAAAAAAATTAAAAGCATGGCTCATGTTATGGCTCTATAGAAAAGGAAAAAAAACGTGACAGAACAACTAGATACAAAGAGATTGTAACCATTATAAGAATATCACAAAACACTTACTATTAACCACTAATGGCTCTGCAGTTAAAATCTACTCTAAAGCTCCATAATGGGACTAAAGGCAACTTCAGTTTATGGATCTGTAATGTGGTCAGAACTTCAAATAATTATGTCAAATCTGAACTAGATAACTCTATGCTCCAAGTGGGATGTATGTGACAGCGCAAAAAAGTGCAAGTTTTAGCGCAGAGTCACCTTTGAGCAATATAAATGTGCTGGTCAAACATGGGAAGGTTCTTCTACACTGCCTACAGGTCTGCTGAAGCATGGTCAAATTTGAACTCCCATTTGTGAAGAGAAAAGTCTTATTAAGATATAATTTTATTCTCAAAATCACAATATCAGGTCCCCTTTAAATGTACTAACCCAATAAAGCTTGAAGGTAGATAAGAATGAGTTTTTGCTGTGAGTCCATTTAATAGCTGTTCTGTGCTTCAGACCACACTCCACAGGACTCAAATAAACTGATTCCAATTTTTACTGGACACAATTTCTTTTAAAGGTTCTGTGTGAAAAGTGGAAGTCAATGCAGACAGAGATGAGGAATAAAAAGGTAAGAATAACTGCAGTTGGTTCATCTATTATTAAATATGTCAAATGAAACGATGGGATTGTGATTAGGTGTGAGCGCACAGTGTGTTAGGAAAAGCCTCACACTTTGTGAGCCTGGGAGATGAAAGAGGAGAGCAGGCATCAGGTGGGAAGCGTAATGGTTTTAATGTTTGTTTTATGGTGCAGAAGAAAAAGTGCGAGCTGACAGCTCCACACTGTGCTCTCAGCAGAGGGAGGCCATGAAGATGCTGATCCGCTCGCTCTCGTGTCTAATTCAGCTGCTCCACCCGGAGAGCCAGATTGCTGTCGAGGAGCCGTGCAGATGTGACGTGATTCCTGAGATCTGGAAGAGCAAACAGTTGACGGCGCCGAAGGAAAATTGTTGTTTTTCTGTTTCGTCTTTGGAAATAATTGGATAGCTGCAGGGCGCGTCGCGTCTTGAACAATATTTAGACTCATGTAGGAAGTGAAAATCCACCCAAGGTTTAACATGGGCGGCTTGTTATAAGGTGTTTGCTGTGATTTATGAGGTCACAGTCCAGAGAGACGTAGAAACACTCACCCACTGCAGGAATAGCTGACGGCTGTGGTATTTTATTCTTTGCCCATTTTCTTAAGCTGAACAGATCGACAGGCCTCTAGATGGTCTCCCTGCTGTGTGTGTTTTTTTTATCTCACCATCTCATTTTCCTTCTATGGGTTCAATCGTTTGATTAGTCGATTTTCCCTTGAGTTGATTTCACAACGGTAGAGCAAGTCTGAACTTTTCCAAAGGCTCTCCGTTAGAACCGAGTGGCCATGTCTGCCAGGGAATGAAGAGAAAAGATTAATCAGGTCACAGCAGAAAAGTAGGAAACTTTTGTGAATACAAGCTCTTCATTTTTTTCTAAAGTAATGTCATCTTGGCTTTTGAGAGGATGAAAGAGCGTTCTGACTACCTCGGCGGATTCCACTCTGTAATGACTACCACTTTCTTGTTCCCCATGAGGACACATTTCTTGAGCGAACTGAAACGGCCGCATGATTAGAATAAAAGCATGAAAGAACTGAATTAGATTTTCAGGAGAACAATAAAGCAGAGAAGAACAGGATCGGCAGAGAAAGAAGAAACATTGGCTTTGGAAATGATCTCATAATCCATGCAATTAAAATGAAGTGGCTGACAATGTCACCAGAATGCTCACTTCTGCTATTGTGAGCCTGCTGGTGTGCAGCTTCTTGCAGTGCGAGCCGCTTTGATCCTTTCATGACTTTCAACTCAGATGAAGAGAACATTTTAGGAACACTTGTTCCAGCGACGACAGCTGCAGATAATTTGAAAAGTCAATTTGCATGTTTTCTGGATAGAATCAAAATAATAAAGCACATTTAAGTTAAAATCTAATCTCTTTTGTGGCATCAGGGAATCCAGAGGCTCCTTAAACGTCCCGCTGGACCAAGTCTGTGCTTCTGTTTTCAAATCACCTGAATCAGTGACAACTTCCTCACGACGGTTGTTTTGGAATCCTCTCTCCGCTATCAAACCACAGAGCGAATCGTCCTCTGATGCAGACACTGTGGAGAATTTAATTTGGGAAACACAGCCACTGCTGAGAGTTTCATTCTCGCAGATGATGGATGAGCGGGACTTTTCCAATGCAAAGAACTCTCACATTTAGGCCTGAGCACCTCTGCTGATAACGTCCTTGAGGGAAAAGTTCTCCTTCACAATCAGTGTCCAACTAGGCAGAAAGCAGATGGAAGTAAGTTACGGTTCCATTTCCTGGCTGTAAAGAGACCCCCTCCCCCCGAATCCAAGCATGGATGCTGTCATTAGATAGCTGTCTGAGGGACCATCTTGCTGCAAATATTTATGCAACCTTCATTATCCTGGTTAAATCATGAAATCTCTTTATAGGAGGAACATTCTTTCTGAGAGAAACACAAGAGGCAAATTAAAACAGCTTTTTGAAACCTCTGTCCGGTATTATTGTGGTGTCCTTCAGCAGGCTGTTAATCTCTGTGCTGCAGAGGAGGACAAATGATGCTTTATTCCCTGCTTCATGTAAGAATATTAAACCAATTCATAGCTGCAGCGTGTCAGAGGAGGCTGACAGACACTTCAAAGAAACAACACACAGGGAGTTACTTTTTTAAATACGCTTATACGATGCTTTCTGTTTTTAAAATGTTTGCAGTGAATTGTTTTGCACCCTTTAATACTTGCAGTGTTGAACATCACACTTTTATATCAGCTGTTCTTCCTTTTTTTAAAGATTGTAGCTGTAGACTTACAGCCAACCTGTGATAAAAGGAGCTCTGACTTCAGCACGATTCAGTTCTTTTAATGGCTGTAGCATATAGAAGATGAGATGAGAAAGCTTCCAGAGGTGGCTGTCTGGTGAATTTTAGTTTTGATTCCCTTTACAAAACAAATGGAAATTGTATCCGGGTGAGTTAATTTTAATTCTTCTGATTAGATTAGTTCAGACATTTTAGCTTTTCTTTTTGAAAAGTGGTAAACTACACACCATGCAGAGTCCTTCTGGCAGCACCGCAGGGGGTTTCTAATGCTCACTTTGAGTGTAATGCTGTCTGAGTGCCAATCAGCATCTCTAAATCTCAGCCTTTGCTTCTGGTGCGAACAGAATAAAGAGTTTCCTTCAGATCATGGAGGAGTGTTTTATATGTGGAAGAGTTTGGAGCTGAAAGGTGCATCTGCTTTCTCAAACCTTGGAGGAGAAGAAAGAACATTTAGTGAGAGGTCTGTGGCCCTTCGTTAAAGGGATCCAGGATTAGTTGAACATGTTGACCTAAATATGTTGTATTTTCCTATTAAGTAAAAAAAAAAATGCTGTTTGTGAGACTCAAAAACCCATGATTACTTCAAAAATGTACATCTTGTGTTATATTTTTCTCCCACGGAGGTTGCCATTTTTTCACCCAATGGGTTGATGATGCATTATGGCCCATGCTTTACTGGACTCTACAGAGTAAACCAAGGCCAACTTGACTTGAGTTTTTGATTATCGTATTGCGTCATTTTAGATAATGCCACACAGTGTCACTGTTGGCTGTAATTAAAAACAAAAAAAAAACAAAAATGAAGTTACTTTAGATAATTTCCCACATGAAAGAAAGAAGATCGCAGTGCCTGAGCCAGAGCTGAAAACAACTTCTGAAGAATTTAGTCTGTACATTTATCTCCATAATACCTTGAGACATTTGTAACAGCAAAACTAAGAAGGCTCCAACAGGTGATAGTTACCTTAGCGAGCTAAAAATAAATGTCATGCAGCTGCTGAGGCAGGCAGCGCTGGAAGCTCTTTGAAATGCTAACAGAGCTATGCTGCCATCTGAACCAAATCCACCAATCCGACTGGACCAAGGCCACCCTAAACTGTCCGGATTCAGGCCCGTCTGCCTGCTTTGTTTTCCTTCTCTCTAATCAAGCTCATCTGGTTACCCTACATTATGCTGAAGCACAATCAGGCTCTTATCATCCACTCGTTCACCAGCAGTGATAGTACAGACGGCGCCAGATTTTTGAAAGCCTTCAGTGAGAGTAGATATTCAACGTTGACTCCTTTACCTGACCACGATCGCGACCATGTTTCTTGTCTGCTGGATTCCTCTGTTTTGCCTTGGCGACGTTGGATATTTCACTGGCTTCTGATTTCTGGACACAACCCTGTTTCTGCCCCTCGACTGCTGCCTCCTGCCTCGCCCCTGGATTTGTCTGCCTGAGATTGTCTTCTCATGTCTGACCTGTTTTTTTTAGTGATGGGCAGATGAGGCCTCATATTTCCCAAACTGTGTCGACACTGTGCTGAGACTGTGTTGCTTTGTCACTTGCAGTGACAACTGCTGGATTTAGAAAGTCATTGCAGGCAAATTCAATAAAGACAGGAGTGTTAACAGGTTCATCCCCCTCATGCCAGGAAAGTTGATGCCTCAGCATTGCGGACGTCCTCCGGTTTACAACAAGACAAAACCTGGGAGCAAATCCTACATTTTTTACTTACAATATATATAAAATTTAATCTATCTAAACTAATTCGGATATCCCATGGAAAAGAATTCGAATAATATGAAAAAAATGATCAAAAGTGGAAATGAGAATGGAATAATTATTTTCCGTTATAAGATCACAATGATCACACACGGGAGAAAGCGTCGTCTTCCTCTGTTGATCCATGCTGGTATTCAAATATGAGCCAAAAAACCAACGCAAAACAAAGAACACAAAGTATCTCCATCCAACAAAACCCACAAACACAGTTTCTCCCTCATCAACGCAATTTGGCGTGGTCACATCCAAATGACATGGGAACTGTCATGCGGTTTTTCTTGCAGTGATACACGCACCGACACAGGGTTTCGTCTTGTTTGCTCAGCGCATGTGCCAAGGTTTCAATCACTAGTTTCTGTCCTCTGACCTCCGAGTTCTGATTTCCCCTGGGTACATAACCTGCTACCTCAAGAATTTGCTCCCTAGATCAGTCTCCATCTTACAGAGGTGTTCTGTTCTCTACAACCAACCCCTGAGATGACTTTTCACCACCACTTTGCTGAGGAACCATGAACCTTCCCCTGTTCTCCACAGCACTTTGAGAAGGTTAGTGGCTTTTCTTATTGAGCCTTTTGACCCCAAGAACACAAGCCACTAACCTTCTTCTCTGTCCTCGGTGGTTCCGGTCCCATTGCTGGTGGTTGCCTGTCCTATACACCTATTCTCAATTAACCATTTTCTTTTCTAGAGTTTCTGGCTGAAATTCCAGGTCCTCTGCTCTAAGCATTACATAAACAGCTGTTGTCAAACCCAACACAGCTCTACCGAAGCTGGGAGACACATCAAAGACAAGCAGTGCTAATGAAACTACTACTACTGGAAATGCTAATGGCGCTAGAACACAGGTAATGAACCACTTCAAAGATTGGACCCTAAAGAAAATTTATAAAAACTAATTACCGAACAGTATTATTACTGTAATGTTTTTATGTTTACCATAAATATTTCCTAAATAAAGTCGATTGTTGCAGCTAATCGTGGATCCCTTTAATTTTGAAAGAAACTGGAACAGCTTCAGCATTTAGGCTTTTCTCTCAGGTCAGACATTAACAGAAGACAAACTTTTCCTTCACTTTGGAACAGATGGAGTATCGTAAAATGAGCCGAAGCTCGAGGGCCAAGTGACGTGTGTTGGAGGGATTGTCTCTCTGAGCGCGGCTAGGAGCAGCAGAAGGAGAGGGAAGACAACAGGATCCGGGTTTTACTTCTCCCTGCTCCACTGGGATAAAATGGGATGATGTGAGGAACCTGTAATAGATCGTAGAAGCGATCGTGGATCTTATACGTTGCACAGCAGTCGTTTATAACACATCTGAGTTACATTATGCTCAACTTTTAAATATTATCGCACTGTACAGGTCAACATCTATCAATTTACCTATAAGACTTAGAATAGTCTGTTAATTCTGTAAAGTCAAATGAGCAGAATGAATGTGGAATGCTATGGACTCACTGTTACGTAGTTAAAGTTTAATATTGCTATTGTTAAGAAAATACATTTAAAATATGCTAGTTTTAAAACTTAACATGTCTTGATTGAAATAGCATAGTTATAGTTTTCAGATTAATAATTTATTCTGCCCTATTGACCTTTATGTTACCTGTAGTTATAGCAGATTGTTTGCCAAGATCTTTTTGAACAGCCTTTTATCTGTGTGGGAAACAATCATGAGAAGTTCCAGCTTTCACACTGATCTGTGAAAAGCCATAAAACAGCAGGAGTTCAGGCCAGTGGAGGAGAAGCTCTGCTTCCACTGTATTTAGATACAGGTGACAACTGGTGTTTGATCTTGGAAACAAATCGTAGGGAGTTTCTAACTTTAAAAGGATCAGAGACAGCTCCTGGTTGGATGAGCAAAGATACGCCTTATTTGAATAAATTAAAAACAAGAATATGTCTTTACTATAAAACTTTCTACACGAGTAACAAATTAGATTTTGCTCTTTGCAATTTCTCTTTGCTTTTTTGTTTGTCATTTCTATTTTTTGTCTTTTTTCTCTCTCTCAGGTAAATTCATGTGTTGTTTGTGCCCTGAGTTTTCTGATGTTTTGTGATGTGCTTTTCTGGTGATAGCATGCATCTGTCTTGAATAAATGCTGATTATTGTGACGCTGTCATCTCTGTGTGATCTCAGTTTTGCGCACAGCATTTTCTGAATCTGGGCATAAGAGAGGATATAAAGAGTCAAAAGGTTTTAAAAAGAGTTAATCAGTTTTATATTTTTCCTTCTCTTAATACTGTGCTCCTCTTGCAAAAGATCATCTACAAATGATCAAAGATGCTTTCAGGCAACAATTAAATAGTACGCTTTTCCCACTGTACAGTAATTGGAGCTATAGGCATGTTTTTATAGGCACACCGTCGGACAGTAAGTCCAGTTGTACAAGCTGCTTTCCTCTACAGAACATGAAAGCCAGACAAGGCCATGGCAGAGGTAGAGAGAAAAGAGCATTTATCTCTCCTATAAGAGCACAGAGGACACACAGGCTGATGTTAAGAGCAACAGCAGAGGAATGGGACTTAGTAGTACTGTTGGAGATATAACAATGACAACAATCACAGGAGATAAAAAAATCTTATTCGATCATCAAATTACATTTATAAGAACTGGACGGTGGCTGTGATGCTCTCTGTTGTCTAGTTGCAAGAAAGTCCAGGTTTTAAATCCTGACCGGGTGTTTCTGGATGGATCTGGGGCCTCCTGCAGAACACCAGGGGTTATTTTCAGTTAACGTGCATGACTGCTAAAAGAAGAAATGATGTAAACTTTCAGAATGATCCAAACTTTGTGGTGGGATTGTTTATATAATAGAAAGTTATGAGATGCCTCAGACTGGATACGATATCAGCCCAAATCTAAATTCAGCAAGTGCAGAGGGAATAAAGCGACTGAAAGCAAAGGAACAATATGTGTCGCTGCCTGAGGGAAAAGCAGCTCAACAACACATGGAATTCCACTGAGCTGCTTGGAAATCTGTCTCGTCTTCTTGCTCCTATTAGCTTTTGCCTGTTCATGACACAGTGTGAAATCTAATTTTAACTGACTATATGTTATGTATTTCTGTATTTGCCTTGAAGGGCGTGTTCTACTGAAGCGATGTTCGCTCTGTATAAAGCTGTAATAGTTTTACAACATGTCTTTGCAGCTCTTAGTGAAAACGTGCTGGCGAAGCAAATGTCTTCTGAAGTTCAGAAGGTTTAAAGGTCGTTTGTCCGTCCGTCCATCCGGCCGTCCGTCCACTCAGCAAGTGAATCAAACAGAAAAAATAAACCAGTCAATAAACCCAACTGACTAAAGAACAAAAAGAAAAGCAAACTTGATTAACTCACCAACAAATCTAAATTTACAGTTCAAACCACAAATGTACATACAATGAATAAAAATAAACATTTTTTTTTCTAACTGAAGTAAAATCAAATTTTTTTTTCTTTTTTTATGAAATATTCTTTCTGTTAGGATCTTGGGTTGTTTAAGTTTGTTTTGGTTTTTTGTTATTACTTGTGTTTCTTAGTTTATCAACATTGAATATATATGAGACATACAAGTAGATTTTTTTCTTTTACTTTAATTCACTTTAATTGTGTTTTTTTAGTTATTTCTTGTTAGTCTAGTTTATTTATGTTTCTTAGCACCAGTTATTCTTTAGTGTTGGATTATTTTCCTAGTCTGTTGCGTACTCTCCCTCACACCTTGTGTGACATTTTCTTTCCCTCACAATTAATGACACTTTTTGTCTCATTGTTGAATTGAACAAATGTAACTATTTGTAATAATTCTAACTGATGTAAAAGAATTTTTACATTTAATTTTTACTTTTAATAATGTTTCTCTAATCTTTTTCAAAATCTGTCTATTTCTGTTTTCATTTCCATTTTAAGTTGTCTAAAGCACTTTGAAATGCCTTGCTGCTGAAATGTGCTATACAAATAAAATTTGATTGATTGATTGATTGAAAAGAAGAGAATTGGGTGTGATTTAACTTCAGACAGTAAGAAAAATGTGTATATTTCTTTTCATTCAGTGTATGTAATCTCCTGTTTTCCAGCGTAATAAGAATTGACTAAAGGACAGACATTTGTACTGACCTCTACAATTTTATAGAAAGTAAAAATAAAAATCTATAAAAATATATATATATTTGACTTGCTCCCTGAAAGATACCAAAATAAAGACCATGAGGTTCATAAATCATAAACAATTCAGGTCTTCAGGTCTATGAAGTTTTTTATAAAACGAAAATAATTTTACAACTGACTGGTGAACAGAGAATGATAATGAATTTTGGCTCAACATCTGTATGTGTTCATGAGCACTAAAGCAGCAAAGTGGGTAGAATAAGTGATCCTGTTTAGATTGTAGTAAAGGGAGTGTGTTAGATGAGCTTTCCCCTCCAGTCATAAAAAACCCAGTAAGCACACATAAGAAATAATTATGGTAAAATGGTTTTACATCACCTGCAATATTCTCACCACGTGTTAAGTTTAAAACATCATCTTGTGGTTTTCATTCTGTAATTATGAATAGTTTATCATGATGTGAGTGATTTCTTTTAGAAAAATGGCTCTTGTTTGATGTTCCAAAGCTGTGTTTTATGGTCTTTAAAGTATTTGATTCTGTAGTTTTATCTAAACCTCACCAGTAAGCAGAAATGCTTTCAGGCTATGAATTTTGTGGCCTGCTTCACCGGTTCCTAGTAATTGTTCCCATAAATCCCTATTAATCTGTGTTTAGGTGTGAAGTTTTCTTTTAGAAGAAGAGGATTAGATTTTCCAACAGCACAAATTTGTTCAGTGCAAAGAGAGGAAGACATTGAGAAATGAAGTTAAACCAGCTGCTCAGTCAGGACACTCAGCCGATGGCCTCTGACCAACCGGTTTAGAGCTGACAAAAAAAGGAAGTGCATCAGTCAACTGTTAAACACAACACACAGAGCAGCACATTATTTGGGCAGCATGAGCAATCACAGACATCACTCCAAAAAAGACTGAGTGACCACAAATTGGCCATTGACACGGCTTGTCACAGCAAATCTTGGCAAGTCTGATAGAACAGACTGAGAGGAGTCTGCCAACACAGCCGGCATGCACAATGAAGGACTTTAGGAAAACAAAACTCCAAGAATACAACATACTGTCACAGCAAAAATAAAGTTGGGGGAAACTCTTGTTGCTATAGAAGCAAAAGACAAACCAACTTATCTATGCCTAAATACCAGAAAATTGACAGAATTCAGCTTTTTAGAACTGTATACTGGATATAAAATCCACTTTTTTGAGCTGCGCATTATGTCATAATGTTTTTCTCTCATCAAAGACACACCTGGAGTGCTAATGTGACATGCATGATTTGTCTCATGCATGTTTGAGAAATCTTTTGATCTCCATGGCGACCATCCAGCTGTGCGGACCTACCACCGCCTTTGAGGCCCAGCTCCTCCTCAGAGCTCTGACGCTCCCACCCCTCCCCTGACCACACCTACTCCCCTACCTAGCTCCTTCAGACCGGCAGTAATTAGCAAACATTTGGTGGAAATGAGAATCACTGAGCTACTGGCAAAAATGTTGTTAAAGGGTTAATAGAGGAGCCATGTTGTGATGCTTCCTGAAGGCAGAGTTTCAGAAAGAGCAGGAGTTTATAAATAGACAAAGGTCCATTTTCAAGGTGTTAAATTACAAAGTCATACTTGATATACATTTTCATAGCAACTGATGATAACAGTTACTTGGTTATACTATAAAATGGCTCTATGTACCTGCTAAACACACAATATCACCCCTTGAAAATGTATCCTTTCAGTTCATTTACAATCCTGAATTTCCATAAAGGTATCTGGTTTAAATGATCAGATACTTGGCTCAAAAGCACTGATTTAGTGACATCAAGAAAAAAAATGACCATAATGGGGCTGTTTTGATATGTTGCCATAGTTACAACCCATAATTAAGACCCAAAAGTCACTGAAAAAGTTGGAGGTTAGCAATGATCTTGCTTCAGTTTTTGTGGTAGTAATGTATTTGGTTGAAAGCAGGGGAGCCTGTATGTTTCAGTTTTTCCAGCCCAAAACACACTAAATAGGTTGCATTCATGTACTTCAAAATAAAATCACCAGGTACTTCACTGTCAAATAATAAAACAGGTCTGTCAGATAAGCTACAGGATAGTCATGTTCAAAAAACTAGAATATTTGCTACATCCAATATTAATACTGCCAGTACTTACCAGTATTTGACTTCATCAAATTAAACATTTAATTGTCAGAAAAAAATGTAGTTTTAGTCATTAAAACTTACAATCTGAATAAGTCAGAGAACTAACAGAGGCAAGGAAGAAAAATCTTCACTTTGTGAAAAAATAGTTTTTGTTTACTGCAAAATATACTAAGACGAATAAACTACATTATTTAAGCCGCAGTTTCAGAAGTGTTTAAATGGTTAAACTTTGAGTTGGCGGTATGGCATACAGGACAAACTCTGTGTCATAAAATGTGCAGAAGTTTTAAAATCAGTTTCTTCTTAACATTTTATCAGAGGTGCGTGGAGAGCCAGTTTACTGCAGAAACAAGATCTCCATCTGAGCAGTTTAACTCACCTTTCCTCATTCATTCAAATGTCAAACCAGAGCCAGAAATGCTTCGAATATGTTTGATCTTTAAACAAATCCTGGAGAATTAAGAAAGAACCTGACTTTAAGGTGCTGCTTGTCAGAATGACTGAATTCATGTCCAGGCTGTTACACCCAGTTTCCTCTCTCCTGATGGGCTTTTCTTAATTCACATCCTCAGGAGGAAGCGCTGCTGTTCTCTGTGGATTATTCTGTTTTTACAGCAGCGATGATTGGGCAGCCCGGTTCTCTTGTTCTGCCAATAAACCCTGAAACAGACACAGACGGGGGGAGGCAGTCAGGCAGGGAGTGGAGAAGAAGAGGGAGGTGGGCTGTTCCTCACAGGGAGGAGGGAGGGCGTGCCATCGTGGGAGAGGTCTGCTTCTCCACACTAGACTCCCACCATCCCTCCGAGCTGGAGGAACAAGCAGGACCCTGTGTGTGGATTCTCGGATAGATAACAGCGTAGCACAGCCGGGAAGATGGATGTTCTGTTTCCTGCGGTTCTTCTTTGCACTGCGAGTGTCCTCAGCGGAGCATCAGCCGCGTCTCACTGTGAGTATGGCACCTGTCAGCGCCGCGGCTACGCGGCTGGAGCT
>CAEGAF010002568.1:0-27041 GCA_903067075.1 Micropoecilia bifurca
AGAAATAATAATTATTATTTTTTTTTATATATATATATATATATATATATATATATATATATATATATATATATATATATATATATACAAAAGCATTGCGATTTTGGCTCACTGTTCAAAAGGTTTTGGCAGCACTGCCAGCATTGTATTTTTTCTAATTGTCAAAGTTCTTTACAGGAGGTTCAAACTTATCAAAACAGGATGTTGTAAATTTATTCTATCAAAACTCATTGATAAAGAAGGTTAAAATTAAGCTGAGAATGAACGGGCTGTGATTAAAAGCCAGCTTAATCCCAGAAATCAAAGCAAAGATGAATTTACCTATACCATGGTTAAATATCCAGCTAGAATGATGTGAGCAGAGGATTAATGACATTGATTCTCATTTGCGGCTGTTTTTAATTTACAACACTGTAGTCCAAGCCTCATTGTGCTTTTCTATTTCTACAGAATGCCTGCCTCAAAGAGAGAATCGTCACCGCCTGAATCTCAGCCCAAGATGAGGAAGGTGGAAGAGGATGGAGATGATTTACAATCCAAAACTGGACCAACTAGTAAATCTCCCAACACAGAAACCCAACAAGCTAAGAAAAAAAGATCTTCTATGGAGGATGAAAATAATTCATTAACACAGAGTTCTTCTTTAAATGATTCCAGTCCAACCCCCTTAGACCCACCTCTTAAAAAAGCCAAGCTTCAAACAGCCACAAGTGCCTCATGTGGAGAAGCTCCCTTACCGCAAGCTAACTCCAAAGGTTCCCTGAAGCGAACTGCCTCAGCAGAATCTGATGAGGAGCTGAGCAGCGACACGTGTAAGGTGGACTTGTTCAGAGAGCGGGATGATGAAGACAAGCCCCGCTGCATCAAAAAATATTCCAACAAAGTCAAAGCTAAACGCAAAGCAGAGGAAGGTACTTCTGATCCACCGGACACAAGTCAAGATTCGTCACCTGCATCATCCGATTCTGTACAGATCGAGCACAACTATGGTAGAAACTCGGATTCAACATCTTCTCAAAGCTTATCAGATACTGATCAGCAAGAAACATCAGTTGATGCATCAAATCTGGTGTCTGAAACAGGAACGGTTGACTCCACAGCTGACGAAATACAACTTTTGGAGTTTGAAAGCCAAGAAAGCAAAACATCTTCAAGAGAAAATGTGCTTTTTTCCTCTTCTCAGGGTGAGGAAACGATAGATAAGGTTCGGTCCACTGAAATCCTAAAGGGCGTAGATAACAAAACACTATCGCCGTCAGAGGAAACACTATGTTCAGTTCCCGAAGATGTGAATACTAACTGTGGGGGTGAAGGTCGCTCTCCATTGAGCCATCAGTCTCCTTCTGAAGAAAATCAGTGCAATCTAAAATGTGAAACCACAAAGGGTGAGCAGAAGGAACCCGAAACAAGAGGAGGCCTGAGTTTTGGAAAGGAACACAAAGTGTCATCGGATGAAACAAATTTCCCTCCTGTGATGGAAAACTGTAGACAAGAAACCCAGACTGAAATAAACATAACAAAAGCAGAGCTCTTAACATCTTTGAAAGAAGAATCAAATCCTGAAGAGAGACACCATAAGGGTCCGGGAACAGACGGTGACTTGTGTGAGGATTTGAACAACACACACGAAAACTCTGAGAAAAGACTTAAAGAAAGCAGCAGAGAAAGGGTTGACTTACAGTCTCCTTGTACTGGTGCCAGTTCTGATCTTCCTGCAGATGAACAGAATCATAGCTTGATTCGTGACACTCAGTCTTATTGTCAGGAGATTTATGATAAAAATCAAACAGCAGACCTTTCTGAAAATATCATCCTTCCACCGAATCACATAATTCAAGACAATGTGACCAAAGTAGAATCTTCAAACATAGACAAAGAGACTGTTACGATCATGCAATCTGCTGCTGCACCAAAGATTCAAGATAAAGAGGATTTACTGGTTTCAAATCCAAGTGTTATGGTTGATTTACAAATCTGGGAATCTACTGCCAACCCATCCACAGATTTTCAAAAGCAGGAAAATGTTGGAATCGTAGCAAGCAAAGAGACTGTGAGCGAAGCAGGGAAACAAAATATAACAAAAATACAGATAGGAATTACATCAGAGATCATAAATCCCAGTACTCCAGTGGAAATGCAAAAGCAGGAATTTCATGAGGTCCAGGAGCCTCCTACCTTTGTATCTACACAGAGCCATGATCATGTTACTATTGATAAATGTGAAAAGATGATTACTGTTGAATGCTCTGGAAAATTTCAGGGTCAAAGTGGAATGGAAACACAGGCTGTTGCAGCGCCAAAGCTTTTAGAACATGAACCAGAAATACAAATGCAGGAGAACCAAGTCAGAGAATCTACCACTGTAGAAGAAGATCCAAAGTCTCCACAATGTTTTGCTACAACGGGTGAGACTCTAACAGAAGTGGACATGCAGACGTCTGATATATCCAAGGAGGTCTTTGACATGACACAGTCAGAGCAATCACACAGTCAGATGAAACAGCTGGTCAGTGAATGCACCACTGGCATATCTGATGAAGCTCACAAAGATCTGGAGAGTGCAAATAATGCTACTGAGACTCACAAGGAAGTAAACAAAGAAAATAAAGTCATGTCAGAGGCCGTGTCAAATATTGCTGCTATAGAAGAAATCGAAATCCAGCAGTCTAACGAACCCAGTAATAGACCTAACACAGCAAATAAAGATCTGGAGAATGCAAATGGCTCTTCTCAGAGTCAAATAAATGTTGAAGAAACTGCAGACTCCAAGGATGATGTCTGTAATATTGCAAAAGTCGAAGAAATGCAAAGCCAGTTGTTCACTGAACCCATAACTGAGATACCTGAAGATGTTTACAGAGGTCAGGATGGTCCCTGTTCTGCTCAGGCTCAAATCAACATTAATGACCTGTCTGCAGCAACATCTGAGGAGGTCTTGAGTATTACTTTTATAGACGAAATGCAAACACAGGCAATCAGAGAACCTACTACAGAGATAGCTGAAGAAATTCAAAAAGATCCAGTTAGTCTAAAGTTGGCCTTTCAGACTCAAATCCATGTTGATGCCACACCTGAGGAGGTTTCTAACACTGCATCTATTCAAGAAAAGCAAAACCAGATAGTCAGTGAACCTACCATTAGTGACAAAGATCATGAAAATCAGGAAAATACTATAATCACTGTAACTGCTGCTGCTGAGAGTCGAGGAGAAAAAAATTCAGAGGTTGTAGCTATTACCGTTACTCAGATGGTAACACCAACAGACATTTCCGGTGTCGCACAAACTCCAATTCAAGTTGATGTTGCATCTGAAGATCTTTGTAACATGGCACCTGTAGAAGAAATCCAAACCCAAGCGGTCGGTAAACCCATGATTGACAAATCCAATGAATGTCAGCTAGAAACTGCTGGACAGACTGTTTCTTTATCACCAGAAGTGTTGCAAAGCCAACTGGTAAATGAACATGTCATTGACATGAGCAACAAGGTGCAGGAAGATCCAGAGCATGCAAGTTCTGCTCCTCAGACTCCAATTGAAATTGATGTCACAGAAGAGCTTTCGAACATGACACCTGAAGAAGAAATGCAAACTGAGATTGTTAGTAAATCCCCCTTTGATGTATCTGATGATCTGGAAAAAGCACATTCTAGAAGCAGTGAAGATGTTGCATGCATTTCTGCTCAGACTCAGTTAAAAGCTGCCTCATCATCAGAGGGGTTGCAACAGCAACTGATGAGTGAATCTACCTCTGACATTAGAAGCAAGGTGCAGGAACATCTGGAAGTTACAAGCTTTGCTTCACCGACTCAAATTGAAGTGAATAAATTTGAGAATGTCCCTAACATTGCACCTGTAGAAGAAATGCAAACCCAGATGGTCAGTAAGTGCACTATTGAAATACAAGATGAAGCTCTTACAAATCTGGAAAATGCTAATTCTACAACCAGGGACAGTATATGTGTTTCTGTTAGTCAAAAACAAGCTGATGGAGAAATTGTAGGCACATCGGTGGAGGTCTCTGTAACTGCATCTGTAGGAGAAATGCAAACTCAGCTGGTCATTGAATCTAGCAATGACATACCTGATGATTACCAGAAGAATAGTGTTCAATGTGTTCATGTTGATCAAAGTGAACTGCAAACAGACAGAGAAATTCTTGCCACATCACAGATGCAATCTAACTATCCTCCAATAGACGATATGCAAACCCAGCTGGTCAGTGAACCTGACATACCCAACAAAACACAGAAAGACCTGAAGAAAGAAAGCTGTGCAACTTGGACTCCAATAGAAGTTGTTGCAGAGGCCCTAGACATGCAAACACAGCTGGTCAGTGAACCTACCACGGACATACCAAAGGAAGTACAGATAGATTTTGACAGTGCAAATTCTCTAGCTCAGACTCAAGTAGAAGTTGGTCCCACATTAAAATTCTCAACAGTTGGATCTTTTGAGAAAATGGAAACCCAGCTGGTCAGCGAACCCAATGTTAGCACACCAGATAAAGGTCATGATAGTCATAAAACTTCAAGTCACCAGAGCAGCTTAGATATTACATGTGCTCCTGATACTGCTCAGAGTCAAGTAGAACCTGATGAAGAAGTTGTAGCCACATCCCAGGAGGTCTCTAACCTTCCTCCAATGGAAGAAATGGAAGCACAAGCAATTACTGAACCTATTACTGAGATACCCAGCGATGCACAGAAGAATACAAATGGTGCTGCTCTTCTGGTAGTGGCTGCAAGCTCACCCAAGGAGGTCTGTAACATTGCCCATACCGAAGAAATGCAAAGCCTGAATGTCAGTGAACGTAATCCAGACATATCAGCTGAGCCTCTAGTTGAAAACTACAACAAGGTGAATGTGGAAATTGTGACTGTAACACAGATAAAAATGGAAGTGGACACAGCAGTAACAAAAGGGAGTCCAGTTTCACCCTCTACACTACATAGAAAAAAAAATCAAACAGAACTTGACATGGAGACATCACAGAAGAGTTTCAACATTGGTTCTGTGGTTGAAGCACATAGGCAGGAAAATCTCAATGCAAGTGAACAAATAGCAGGAAATAACTTTGATGAAGTTCATGATGATGTGCTGATTGACAAAAGTGTGAACAAAACCAGCTGTAAAGAATGTGTGACTGTAGAAGATAATCCAATACAATCTGAAATGCAATACACATCAGCATCAGAGGATTTTACAGCCACACCATTAATGGAAATGCAGAAAGGGGAAAGTCGAGATGAAATTGACGTTTTGAGTGCAAACAATCCAGCTGTGGAAATTCTAAACCAAATGAGTCAGGATGTTGAGAAAAATGGAGATTCTATGACAGTCACTGTTGCAGAGGATAAAATGGAAACTCACTCTGACTCTGAAGTAAAGAGCTTTGCTTCATATTCTACTACTGAAACGCAAATCCACCAGATCTTTGATGGAAGTCAGTCTCCAAGTGACACAAATGAGGGTAGTGAAGAAGAGTCCAAGGCAGTGGAAGAATTTGTTGGCGTAGGTGAGAATAAAATCGAAGTGATTAGGACACAGCCTGTTGAGGAAATTTCTCAACCAACAATGGTGGTAGAAACACAGTCTCAGAAGAGCCTTGTTGCCAGTAAACCTACTGAAGACTCAAACATGAGCATCGAAAATGAGAACGAGACTTTCAAAGAACCCCTTGTTATTGCTGGGAATCTAATCGAAATGGAGGTGCAAACACCCCAGCCTCTGGAGGAGATTTCTCAACCAACGGCTAACATGCTAACACAAAGCCAGAAAGCTCAACAGGACCTCAGATTGTCTTTTTCACAGGCTCCTCCTGAAACACTCAACCAGGTTAGCATTAAAGTAGCAGAGCCTGTAAGAGAGGCTAAAGCTGTCAAAAAATGCACTGGTATTTTTGAGAACACAATGGAAATAAAAGCAGTACCTCTTGAAGCGATTTCTCAACAAACATCTCAAAGACAAACTGAAACCCAGAAAAATATTGTGAAGGAGGCTGTTAGAAATATATCTAAAAAGTCCCCGGAACGTTTTCCCACGATGGAGAGTGATGAAAATGAAAATCAGATTTCTGAAGAATGTGTCACTGTTGCCAAGAGTCCAAATGAAATGAAAATTCAAACAACAATAATAATGCAGGAAATCTGTCATGGAAACGATAAAGAGGAGGTCAGAGAATGCCCTAGAAGTTCTGATCTTTCAGAAGATATAGAAATGCAGAGAACAGAGGGACTGGAGATTTCCCAACCAACATTTACAGAACAAGAACATAACCAGGGAGGTCAGGAGGTCACCGAACTCACTGCAGACACCCAAATTTCAGCTTCATTGCTACAACCTGAAACACACATCCAGAAGCTTGATCTTTGTATGGAAAATGATAACCAGACTGACAGAAAAAGTCAGAGTATTACAAAAGAAATGGAAATAAAGAAATCAGAGTTGCCTGAAGGGATCTCCCACCCGTCATTTATGGAAGAAATCCAAAGTCAGAAGGACGAGGTCAGCGAACTCCCAGCAGACCCTCAAGCAGAAAAAGACTCTCCCCCTGCTGGGAGAGCATTAAACTTTATCTCTGTTAATGCTCAAGTTGTCAGACCCTCTGTAACAGACATACATGCATCAGAAACACCTACTGAGATTTATTTTGAGAAATCTGTTGTTCAAAATCAACAGCAAAAAGGCAAGGAGGTTCTTGAAGAGTATGGAAATGAAAACGAGGTCACCTCTTTACGTGAGAATCTTCTAGAGACTGAAACTAAAATGGAAACGTCTGCAGAGATGGACAAGATTTCTTCTCTCGAATCTGCAGCAGAAAACCACAACCATCTGGCAAAAGAAATCAATGAACACAGCACACACATATCAGACAAAGAACCACTTCCTGTTCCCAACTTTGAAGTTACCAGGAAGACAGAGCCTGTTGCTGAGGATATAAGAACAACAACCTCATTAGAAGACGACATAAGAAGACAGCTAAGTGATGAAATCAGTGTTGACAGGCCTGTTGGTAATCTTCAGGAAGCTGATGAGAGCAAAGTAGTTGTGTTGGTTTGTACCCAACAAGATGAGTATGGTGGTGCTCAGTCATCAGAAGATGAGATTAGGACAGCTAATGAAACAGAGTTCCATTTTAATGAAAACCAGGTAGTTTATGAACCGATTAGTAGTCCAGAGAGCAACAGTGGTGGTGAAATTTATACAAATATTGAACTGGGTGGAAGCATTTCTGTTCTGGACATACAGAACACAGAAATCCCCCTCACTGTGGGTGATGGAGCAAACCTTTCAGTCAGTGATGTCAAATTAGGAATTGCTCCCCCTCAGCCAGAGGACAAAGAAGAAATTACTGTTCCAAACAGCCAGGAATTGGAGGAAATGGAAGTTCAAACTACTGGAGAGGTACAAGGTCCCACACATGCCCAGTTGGAGCAGAGTAACACAACGGCAAACATTTTAAGTGTTGACATCAGTGCTACGGATGGCCAGTCAGATGACGCTGCAGAAAAAAGTGCCATTCCAGAGTGCACTGGTGCAATAGAGTTTCCCAAGCAGGTACAAGAAAAGGCTACACTTCAGGATGCTCAAACCCACAGTGAAGTTGAGATAACAGATGGTGCATCTGAAGAGTATGTGATCCTGGAACCAGTTTTGGAGAGTGAAATTGACTTGGATATCTTGACTCGGGCTGCAGCTGAATCGGGATTGTCAAACCCTCCCTTGGATGGCGGATTGCTGGGTGAAGAGCCAAATCAAAGTATTTTAAATGGCTCACAGAAGATGGGAATACATGAATCAACTGACAAGGTTAAAGATGCTTCTGAAGCCAGCACAGAGGAAGTTTTACCTCTGGATGTTCTTCACAGTGCTCAAAATTCCGAAGACCATACCTCTACTGGTAATGTGGATGCAGAAATGTCAAACGCTGATACTCAACCCTCAACTCAAGGTGGTAATGTAACAATAATGGAGAACACTGACTGCAACTTGGAGCTACAAGAAGTACAGATTCTCCAGGATATTGAGATTGGTCGAGAGATTGTTGTGGCAGAGGAGGATGAGGAAGACGATGATATTAAAATAATAAAGCCATCCAAACCAACTTCTGAAGACCCTCCAAAGTCCGAAGAGAAGATGGTAAATAAAGACGTAATTAGCAGTACTTTGAAGGAAAAAACTGAAGATGATAAAAAGGTACCTGAGGTGGAAAAACCTAAGAAACAAGAAATGAATACACAAGCAAGAACCAAAGCGCGACTTGCAGCATTGGCCGAACAAAAGGCTGCAGAGTCAAAAAGAGCGGCTCAACGACAGCAACTCAACCTTCTAGCGCTCTGTCAAGAAATTGCAGAGGACATTGCCACCGACAGTATGTTGTTGAAGAGGATAGAGGAAGAAAAACAAGCAGCAGCAGTCGCAGCAGCTGCCAAAGCCGAAGCCAGCAAGAGGGAACAACCAGCAGTTACCACACAAGATGTGGAACCAGATAATGTCGCAAGCCCTGCTGGGCCAGAAGGGAACTCCACTTCGGTGACCCCTGCTCTTGAGTCGTCTGCTGTCCAACCCTCTACAGCAGAGTCGGCTGAACCCAAACCAGCCGCAGAGCCTCAGAAAAGACGTTTCTTTATATCGCAGATTTCAGTGCCACTGAAAGCCCATGAAAAAAAGAAGCTGACCCGATATCAGAGACTCAGGCAGGTTGAGCTGCAAAGGGAGAAAATGTCTTGGGCTCGTGTGAAGAAACTAAAATCTGATCAAGCAAATCAGATGTTTTCAGACATTGACTGGCAAGCGCCTTTTTCTGGCAGTTTTTTAATGAGTCCCATAACTACTACTCCTCCACCAGCGACGAGTCCATCAACAACATCCCCCGCAAGCCCTGCCCCTGCCAATAAGCCTGCTCCACCACAACCAGAGTCCCCTAAGGCTGAGCCAGCTGCAACAGAACCAACTAAAACAGAAAATCCTCAAACTCAGCCCCCTAAACCAGAAAATACCAGAACTGAGCTTTCTAAGAAAGAAACAGCCAAAGTTCAGCCAGTAAAAGCTGAAACTACCAAACCAGAACCACCTGTTGTTGAAGTTCGTAGAAGCACGAGGCAAAGCAGGGCTCAGGCATCTCAACCTGCAGCAGCCGCTCCAGGGCCTGCTCCGAAAGTGACCCGGTCCGCAGCCAAGAGGACTCTGCCAGCAGTTCCTCCTCCTATGCCCAATGGACTTAAAGCTCAAAAACTGAAGCCTGTAGAGTACACGCCGTACAAACCTAGACCCAAGTACTCGCCAGATGACTTTGAATTAGATGATGACGACATGTTGCTAGTTGCTCCAAAAAAACCAAATCAGCCCACACAACCGCCTCGCCCCGCCATCCCTGCTCAGCGTCCCGCACCTTCATTAAAGCCAACTGATTCCCCACAACTACCTAACCAGGCAAAACTGAAAGTTCAGAGCACACCTGGACAGAGTTCAGCTCAGTCAAAGTCCACCACTGCAGCTCAGCCTCAGATAAAGCCAACACAAATCAAGCCTACCGTTCCAACCCCTCAGTCAAAGCCTATATCTGCAGCTTCTTCAAAACCAGTTTCTTCCGAGCCCAACTTGGCTGCAGTTCAGCCCAAGCCCGCCACTACGACCCCTCTTTTGTCAAAAACAGCTGTTGTGAGTGTAGCGGTGCCGAAGCAGCCGGCTCCAACAGAAGATAAGCCACCTCCATCAAAGCCTTCAGTGGCTGAAGCTGTTGTAGCTTCAGTGCTTGAGAAGCCCGAAAATCCCCTGACCCAGGAGAATAAGCAACCCAAGGTAATTCCAGATTGATTTGTTTTAAAGTATTAGCACCAGTATTATGAACATGCTATGACCGATGCTTTTCTTTTTTGTACACAGGGTGCATCTGGTTCGTCTTCACCAGTTTCTGCCTCGTCCCTTCCACCTGAGGACAGTACCAACATCTCTGACACAACAAAGTGTGAAGAAATACCTGCTGGTACGTTGTTGCTGTTGTCGTCTCTATTCAATGCAGGACAAATCTGCTACTTTTGCTTTCAGCCTTTTAAATTTCTCTGTCTTAACATGAACCATGTTTCCATTTTAGAATCCATTTCTTGTCCAGCAGTTACTACGGCCGTTCTGTCTCCAGGGAGTAACACAGAATTAGCTTTGACAGAGGAGAAGACATCAGAGAAGCCCTGCCAGCAGTAAGAAGATTCATTTTGGTTATTCACTGTCTAGCCCCTACCTCCCCTCTGCCACACGCCCCCAAGTGAAATCTGTGTTGATCCTTACTACGGTTCTTGCAAAGTTCTGAGAAGTCTAGAGTTTTATATGACTGTTTTCCAGTCTGGATAAGTATGGAAGGAGAAAACAGAGTATGGAAACACATGTTTCAAAACTTTATCTCCCAATCTGTTGCCTGGCATTAGTTTCCCTGCCTGTTTATTTGTTTGTCTTTCATCCATCCATTTGTCCTGTCATCCATCTGTTCATCTATGGAAACATCATTTCTTCCATCTCTCCATCCATTTGTCCTCTAGTCTGTCATCCATCACTTCACCCAGAAGTCTTACATTTTGGGCATAGGTGCTCAGGTATAACAAAGGGCACCTTGTGTGTCACTTGGAGCGTTAGTAATGTGAGATCTTTTACTCGGCACTAAAAAACATTTCAGAATGGCACTTTTGGTCCAGAGCAAAAGGGCAGGTGCTCTAGCACCACCTAGTGTCTATCTGTGCACCGCTCTGAACTCTTAACACCCATCCAACTATCCATTTTCCCGTTCGCTATCCGTCTCTCTGTCTGTTTGTCCAGTGTACCCCATCTATTCATCTGTTTGTCCATATGTCCATAACCTATTTATTTGTTCATCCATTTTGTTTACTCATACTATGTTCTTCTATCCATCCGTTCGTTTGACCATTATCCCAGTTTTCCATCCCATCATCTCTTACTGTCTGTCCATCCAGCCGTCCATTTCTTCATCCAATATTCCATCCATCTCTCCATCTGTTTGTCCAATTTTCCTTAGTCTGTTCACCCATCCATTAGCCTGTCCATCTGTTTGTCCAACCAATCATCCATCCATCCGTTTCCAGACTCCATAATTAAAACTTGACTTCCTCAGAAATGTGTTACTACATGAAAACATTTCTAAAAAGCTCTGGGATCAGACTCAGAAGAAAAATTCATGATGCATGTCTGTTTTACAGCGGAGAAGAAAAGCCACAAGAAGCAGCGACTCATCAAGAGGTCGACAAAGATGGCACTCAGACGGTAAAAACCTTCATCCTCATCATTTTACCAAAGATCTCGTATAGATTAAACAGGACAACTGTTGCATGTTTTGTAAAAACTATCATCTTTTGTCTGCCAGGATGCGGGACAGAAACATTTTGGGCCAGAAGCCTGCAGCGTGTGTGGGATGCTCTACTCTGCTACCAACCCTGAGGATGAATCTCAACATTTACTGTTTCACAACCAGTTCGTCAGTGCTGTCAAATACGTGGTGAGACCATTCTGCATTCACACAAACCACATGTTGAGAATCTTTTTGTTGCATTCATTTTTATCTGTTTAGCTCATATCTTGTGCTTGGTTGACCTAAACAGGCACAAGGTCTGAGCTATGCCTTGTGCCTGTCCTTAAACCGGAGTGTCCTTGAACTTTTGACCTGTTTAAGGACACTCTGATTATTGCGATTGATATGGATAATCTCAGAGAAGACACCGTTTTATTTTAACAGTTTAATACATGTTGTTTTCAGGGATGGAAGAAAGAGAGAATCATGGCAGAATATCCTGATGGCAAGATCATTCTCGTCCTCCCTGATGATCCCAAATATGCCCTGAAGAAGGTCTGCTTCAAGTGTCGAGCCATTACCTTCATAAACAATGCAATCCATTGTGTGTCATTTTGGACCTGCTGTAGCTTGACAATTAATTGTCCATCTCAGGTGGAGGAGATCCGGGAGATGGTGGACAATGACCTCGGCTTCCAACAGGTGGAGACAAAGTGTCCCTCTCAGACCAAAACCTTCCTCTTCATCTCTATTGACAAGAAAGTGGCTGGATGTCTCATAGCAGAGCACATCCAAGAGGTACAAGACTGCAGGCTCTTAAATCTGTGCGTAGCCGTTTTGTCCTTGAGGCTTTTGAAAATCAAGATCTTCTCATATCTACTCCAAGGGTTTCAGAGTGATCGAGGAGGCTCCTCCTGAGGGCTCAGAGGGAGAGAAGGTGATGTTTGAACGGCAGAGAGCTTGGTGCTGCTCCACTACGCCGGAGCCGGCCATCTGCGGCATCAGTCGCATCTGGGTGGTCGGCGTGATGCGGCGCCGGGCCATCGCCACACGCTTAATTGAGTGCCTAAGGTTGGTCTTTGGATTCATACTCAACATTTTCTCATTTTACAAACAAGTCCATTGGCATTTTAAACTAAACTATGAAGTAGAAAATCTAAAAGTGTGGTTTGTATGTATATATTTTTCTTCTTTTCTCTGATGCCCCTAAATAAAATTCACTGCAATACTTCACACTTTGGTTGAAATTTGATAACTATGTATAATCTTTCTAAAATTGTTTTCCAACATCTCTTGATCTAACAAAAAAATGCATTTTACAAACAAATATTTTTTACATAATTAAAGTTGCTTTTCTTTTTACACAGGAACAACTTCATTTACGGTTCCTACCTGAGCAAAGACGAGATCGCGTTCTCAGACCCTACGCCCGATGGAAAACTCTTTGCCACCCATTACTTTGGCACATCTCAGTTTCTAGTTTATAACTTTGTGAGCGGGACCCGCTCGGTCCAGCCCAAAACTGACTCGGTATGACGGCCCGATGGAGGAGGCGACGATGGATTCAAACATGAAGTCTTCACAGCATGACACAAATTATTCCCAAGAAGTCGGTGATTGAACTAAAACTCAGGATGACAACTTTAACTCTTCCGGGCATAGTATTAAAAAAAAAAAATCTATTTTCTTTAGATTTTTTTTAAGCAAACGGTTGGTTTTGTTAGAATATACATGCATGAAACGAGAGCAATAGAGTTTAAAGAGCATATCATTTCTGTGTTCAACAAACTGAAACATCTTTTAAAGCTGAGTGAAGATGAGAGTCAGGATCTCCTGGACGGTGAGGCGGCCATCGTCTCCAGTTTTTGGGTGTGAATTGTAGTTCGGAGCATTCATCATGTGTTCCTGTATAAACCGAGCCATATGCTGTCCAAGGTTTAGCTTTTTGCTGTCTTATTGTTGTTTTTACGTTTCACCAATATTCTCTTTATTTTAAATTTGCTTTGTTGATGATTGTTAATTGTGTTTTATTTACCTCTTGACCACATACCCCCTCCCATCCGGCATACGGATTTTTGTTAAGTTAGTGTAGAGAATCATCCTTATTCTTTAGCAACAAATTAAAATTTATATCGAATCATGTAGATTTATGCGTACTACTACGAGATTTATAACGGAAGATGAGAAAGATCTTAAACCTGTGTTTGTTTTTGTTTTTGATATTAAGGTCCAGTTTTTACATGTGGGTTTAGATCACACGCCGATTAACAGCATCATCTCTTAATTTCTTCATCGTTAAAGCTGTCGCCTTTTTAGAGACATTTTATGTAAGAAAAACGAAGAAATTGATTTATATAAACCTCTTATGTAAATATTTATTTAAATAAACCATGTAAAATATTTGTTGATGCCGTCTAGTGGTTATTTTTGTTTTAATGTAGGAAAATTATCACTTAATGTAACAGATGTAGGTTATCAATAAATGTAATTGAAAGGTTATTTTAGTTTATAAATACAATAAAAAAACTAAACTCAATATACAGATGCCTTGTACAGAGTAATATATTTCATTGTTCACTTCAGATTATTATGAATAGCGCCAATATGATTTTTGTCTTGCTGGCAATTCTGGTCATAACATAAATAGTTACATTTAGCTTTTTACAAATAACTTTATATATAAAAGATTAGATCCTATTACATTTATAGAATCTTTGGATCCTCTCACAATCCTCTCAAAACTGCAATTACACAAAACTTTGGTCACCTTTTTCTGTCACAGCTTTTCCTTCCACTCAATTTTACTGTTGTTCATTGGTGTTTAACGCATAATAAAACCCCAAATTCAGTAAAAATAAATAAATAAATAAATGTCCCAGTTGCTTTCGCATCTTGACCTGTTTTTCAATCATGATCAAAGGAATCGTTTTTCAGAAAAAAAATTCACATTTGATTTTCATAATCTCTGAAATACTTAAAACACTTAACTACATAACTGTAACTTATTAAATGAATTATTAAAATAGATGCATTTTTCTATGACCTTCAAATCTATTGGGATCTATTCGAGTCGTGGCTGTTTTAAATGGTGGGAACTTTCTTGCTTGAAGATGTAAACACTCCCCTCTTAGCACATTCCTCGACGCTCCTGTCACAACACGGAGCAGCTCGATGGCAACTTCTGAGGAGCAAAACAGTCTTAGAACAACACAAACGCTTCCTCAAACAGAGGGGGACAAAACCGAGTTCTCCGCTGACTCCTCCTCAGGAGTCGATACGAATCAGGAAGAGACAAACAGAGCCGAGCTTGTTTAGGTGTCTTTCACTCAACGGCCACCAATGGCATTTCTTTGTTGTTTGGTGCACAAAGGTCATCTCAGTTGATGGAAATGGTCAGGATGTATGAGGCTGATTTAGGCTGGCTGACAAAAAGGCGAGCAGGTATTTGCAAACACACTTTTATTCTTACACATCAGCTTAGAAAGACAAAAATATCACAGCTGCCTGATTGTAAAGCATAAATCACTTCATCCTAAACTTAACATTTTTGGTCTAGCTATTAAAAACAGATATTTACACTACAACCACAGCATTTACAAGTAATTTCTACAGTTCGGGTTCATTTTAAGAAAAGAAAAAACAGGCTTAACCTGAGCTGCAATTGTAGTCCTCCAACTCCCTCAGTACCGCTTAGATTAACTTTGCTTCCAGACTTTTGCAGGGACTTAAATCTTGCTAAAGAGTTTTAAAGTGAAATTTCAGTGAATCTGGCTGATTTTCTTTACAGACAAATACAGGAAATGTGGACAAGCTCCTAAAACATATGGTGTGAAGGCTTTAAACTAGAGTTTTCCATCCGGCAGCCAGACAGTCATATTTTTGTAATTTCCCAATCTTAATTTTGCATGTTTTCTGGAGATCTTTAGTTCCTGAGCAGGTTGTGTGCTCAAAAACTAAGAATGGAGGGTAAAAGAGCAATTTTTCATAAATAAAGGAAAATAAACTTGGATTAGTAACGCCTTTGCAACAGCCTGAAAACAAATTGCCTATAGAAACATGTATTTTGCAAAGGGAGTTTATACCTACATAATCTGAACTTGTTTCAAATTCCTTTCTTCAGGCTGACCTGAAGAATAAGGTAACTTTGTAGGTCTGGGAGCATCAACAGAGTCAGTAGCTGTCAGTTGAGCAGGTGTTGGCCATAGCAATCAAACGAACCACAAAGTCTTAAAATATGTAACTGTCCATAATAAATCTACATGACATATGGCTGAAATTTTTGACTTGGAAGAGGCCTAGAAAATAAAATTCTGCTTGGGGCGCCTACACCCATAGATTTGTCACTGATTTTATAAAAATGAGTGAAAAATCCAATGCGAAGTCTGAAAAACCTGAAACCTGTAAAATCTAAGTCACCATAGACTTTTCCACACAACTTTAGAACGTAGTGATTTCACAACTATGGCATGATGTTTTACATGGAAGTTAGCTGAAATTAGTTGACATTCAAGGCCATGACGACAATAAAATGTAGGCACCAAAGACAATATTACCCTGTGCACTTTAGTATTAGCTAAAACGTGGGGTGAGAGGGGTTTTTATTCTCACAGTATGGGACAATGCTCCCCACAGAAAGAGTACAGCAAGTCCAAAACATCAGGCTCTTGAATTCTTCTATTAACAACCTGACCTTTCCCAGGCTGCACCACCACAACCTCACCATCAGATGGCAGCTCCACCAGCGGGTGCACTTTATTATCTTTCATCTTAAAGTCTGCAACAGAAATGCCGGGCAAGGTGCCGTTTCTCTCTGCCCATGTCTTGCTGTTCTCTGAAGCGTCCTTTGTCTCCTCATCACTGTCTTCAGTCTTGCTGCCCTTGCTCATTTCCTCCTGACACACCTCTGATTCGCTGGCATAAGGCAGAGAGAAGTAGGTGCACTTTCCAGGCTGGGATTTGGTCTCGTCTTCTAACTCTGGCTTTGCACTGAACAGTGAATATGGAGTCTTCTCTTCTGGGTCTCTATGTAATTCGTCCAGGTGAAATGTGTTTGTAAAGGTTTTGTTTATTCCAACTGGGTCTGACACTGACTTCCTCATTGATGTGTTTTCTCTAAGGAGCCAACGTCCGTTATCAATAGGAACACTGTCTCCAGGCCCCACTTGTGCATTGAAAGCAATGCATTTTGTTGCTTCACTGAAGATGTCCAGTGCAGTGGAGGAATTGAAGTAGGACAATTCAGACATTGCTTTGGATCTAGCTGCATGGAATGGTGAAAATATGCTTGAAGGTTCCCTCTTTGTCTGATCCGGCTCTGAAAGGGGTCTTTCACTGGCTTCCTCGGGTTCAAGGTCTTTTTTGCCATAGAGCATTTCGATCGCCCTCCTCACGAAGCCTTTTGAGATGGACTTCTGTGCCGAGACATCTTCATCGCCCAATAGGTCGCTGGAGGTCTGAGACTGATAACCTCCACTGTCTGAAGTCTCTCCTCTCAGCTCCGATACATTGGGACTCAGGATGCCTCTCTGCTGGATGTCTTTGCCACTCCTTGCTAAAAACATTTCCCTGATGGATCTGACTCTACTTCCCTCAGGCTCTGTGGTTATAACGCTGCTCGAGTCGTAGCTGAAAGATAACGATGACTGAGGAGCAGATCGGGTGCAGAGAGCCAACTCGGACGTGGTTGACTCAGACGGAAAATCTTCTGACTCTGGAGAGGATTTTCTTTGAGAGAAATGTTTGATTGTGGAACTTTTTGGTGCAAGGTGTGATTTCTGGGCTTCAGCCACCTGCTTTTCTAGAAGAGTTACTCGCTCTGCAACAGATTGAGTTGTGACTTCTTCAGACTGCTGTTTAGGACTTTCTACAACTGCCTCTTCATTTGACTCTTCCAGCTGTGCTCTCAGTGAAATTTCATGATTTTGTGCATCCTTAAATTTTTCTACTTTACTTGGTTGTTCCTCCTCAGAACTACATTCTTGTTCATAGTAACTTAAATTTTCTTCAACTAAGCTTCCCTTTTGCTTCTCTTCATCATTTGGCTGCACTTCATCCACATGTTCCTCAAAGGTGCTGTCATCATTGCCACTGTCATCAACATTAAATCTAAAAATCTTTTCTACACTTTCAGATATTATCAAACTGCTGTCCTCGTTTTTGCCACATACATCAGAATTTTCTAATGGATCAATCGAGCTTCCTTCAGGAGAAATTTGTGGTTCTGGCTCCTCGGTAAACTGGGCCTCATCTTCTGAGCTAACCTGATCTTCCTCTGGATCCTCTGTCAAAGCCTCCAATTCTCTGCCTTTTTTTGTTTGTTCTGCAAACTTCGGAAGGGGTTCCTCCTCCTCTTCCTCATTGCCAGACAAACTTTCTTCAACAATAACCTGCAGTTTTTTACAATCAACTTCTGGCTGCTCTTCCTCTGAACATGTCTCTTCTACATCTGAGCTTCCTATACTGTCATCGGTACTTAAACTTAACCCCATACTGCACATTTGGCCTTGTAAGATTGTACTTTTAGTCTTGGTTGAATCTTCCTCTTGCAGTTTTTCACCACCTGTGTTTAATATTCCCTTATTCCCTTTTACATCAACCTCTACATAATAGTTTGAGCTTGGCTGCTTCTCCACAGACAGATTACCAAGGTTAGAACTTGCACTGATCTCTTGTTTTATCCCTGGATGTGTAACTTCGTTTCTCTTTTCTGTACCTTGCTCACAATAATCTTGACTGGCACTTGGTATTGTCTGAGTTTCCTCATTTGGAGCTGATTTAGCGTTCTGGGTTAATTCTGTCTCTAGGTTTTTCTTACTTTCTGTGAGTTGCCTACAATCCATGTAAAGCTCTTGCTTCACAGGTTTTTTCTCACTGCACACATCTCCACTAATTTTTTCCTTTTCTTCTGTTGATTTCTCACTCATATATGCCTGTTGGTGCTGCCCATGCCTTTCCAGATTACCTTTGCTTGCTACATACTTACATGACTGTAAGTTTGGAGATGAATTTGACCTATCTTGGCACCCGTTGTCCTCAGTTGCTTGACCTAATGGTTTGTATTTTGCTGCTTCGGAAAGCACCTCAGTTCTGTCCATTTCTGGTTGTTTTGGCTGGTTAATGTTAGTTATTATTTGAACAGTAGACCTCACATCAGCATTTTGTTGAGCAACATATTCTTCGTTTGAAATGTATTGTGTGTCATCATGATTCCTTTGGTCTGCCAACAGCCTTGGCGTGGCAGAAGGGATACTTCCTCCATCATCTTCTGCACCTTCTGAAAGGGAAACCAACTCTTCCTTTAGCTTCTGAGGAATGTCTAAGTTTTCTATGATCTCATTAATAACATTTTCCCCAATGCCACAGTCTAGTTCAGGAACTACTGTAGTCCCAAGTCCAGCTTCTGAAGTGTGAGGTGTTACGCTGCGTGTTTTGGATCTGTCGCCAAGTTCCTGGAAACCCCTCCAGCTTTGCAGAAGCTGCGCTGAAGCTGATTGTTGCAAATCCGATAGACTTGTTATCAGTTGTTGGGAGTCCTCGATGTTGGCAATTTCTTTGAGAGAATCAATCATTTTTAATGCTTCTGCACAGCTGACGTTTGCATTTAGCTCATTCATATTCAGGTTCGTCAAGCCTTCCTTCAAGGTCATAACAGCCAGAAAAGCAAGAAGAACTTTAGATGAGGAGCCAAATGTTGAGGCCACATGAGAGGAAAAGTCAGGCAAGCTGTTGGACTTTTCCAAACAGGATGGACGTTTATTCTTGGTCATTTGTCTTATTGATTTTATTGAGTAGCAAATCTTCTCAAGCACTGGCTTCATGTTCGACTCTGGTATCACAGATATATCTTGACCTCCTGCTGAGATCTTAACATCGTCACTGTTATCAGCTTCCATCTGTGCTGTTTGGTGGCTTTCTATTTGGGATGATATTTTCTTTGGTTTCCCTTTGTTTGGTATTGAAGGATTGTCCACAGAGAGGTTTCTTGGAAGTGGCTTTTTGCTGAGTTTTTGCCTACCAGGTGGTGAGACCATATCTAGAGATTTAGACCACAGGGAAGTTCTCTGGAGTGCTTTTGTTTCATGGTGTTTCCTCTCTGTTAATGGACTGGCATTGGGTGCTTCAGGTTTTTGTGGTCCTTTATTTGAAGGAACTTGTTTATCCAGGAGTCGTCTAGTCATTGGTGATAGTTTTGGAGAGGTATTTTTAAGTTCAGAGGACTTCTTGGTGTGGAACTTCCTCTCTGGAGATGGACTGCTTTTTAATTTTGCTGTTTTTATCAAACTCTTAGGCGATTGCGTCTCAAGTTTTTTTATGTGAAATGGAATATTCCCCACAGCAGATGTTTCACTTGATGCAACACTGGAAGAAGACATCCTTCCATCAGAGGTTAAGCTAAGTGGAGACACAGAAGTACAAAAGGATGGAGTGCCCATCTCTAAGATTGGTTGCTTGGTCTCCTCTGATGTGACTTCAACCTGTTGTGTTGTCCCTGTTGAACATATTTCATTTCCAGTAGTGCTGATGGGAGTGGATAATGCCTTGCTCTCTTCATCGTCATTGTGATGTGAAGCATATTTATCCACAGTGGCCCTTCTGAGAAACATTTGTTTTTCCAGAGAGCGATTACTGACCAAAGAAGCTCTTTTAATGGATGGTGTTCTAGATAATTCTGCTCCCCGTTCATTCTTGCTCTGAGAAGATGATTTTTCCAATGTGGTATCATCTGGTGATAAGACCTCGTCAGAAGTAGGACTACTACTTAGTGAATAATTATGTGACCTTTGACTGCTCATATAGCTGCTGGTTATAGATACTCCATCATTTGTGAAATCATCTGCATTCAGTAGATCAGGCGGTGGTGGCGGTAGCTCCATGGAAAGTGTGGCCATGTCTTCTTCTGTCTCAGTTCTCAGTGGAAGTATTTCAGAGCAGATCCTGTTTAGGAGAGGCGTAGCCTGTGCATCTTTCTGGCTTAAGCTGTTGTAGTTTTCTCTATTTGCATGTGTTGTATAGCTGTCAGAGTTTTTTGGCCTAACTCTGATTTTCTCCTCTACAGGCACTGATTTGTTTTCGAAAGACTGTACTCTTAGCTTGACTGAAGGGGAGATCACATTTTCTGGTGAAGAGAGTTCGAAGATTTTGCTTGTTTCTGATGTTTCCTCTGAAAATGTTCCTACTTTTTTCTGTGTTTGCAGAGCAGCAAACCCTCCTGCTGTTTGACTTTCTTTGTCTTGGTTTGATGATGGGTTTAAATGGGCCTTTCCAAGCCAATTCTCTACATACTCTTGAGCAATAGAACTGGAGGGATGAAATGATTGCAATGGCACACCTTTATTAATATTTAAGTACTGATTTTTACTCAGTTCTCTTTGTGGATGACTTGTTTCAGGTTGTGTGTTAAACAAGGTTCGCTTGTTCTTTTCTTTCAACCGAAAATTTACATTTTTAGCATTTGGCTTTGGTAAGTTGTTCCAGGTTGGTGTTGCTCTCCTTTTTATGTGTTTTGTTGTCTTTGTTTTAGCTCCATAAATTTTCTTGATGAAGACAGCGCTTGAGAAAGGTTTCACTGTTTTATGTTTTTCAGCTGCTTTTGCTGAACTTTTCCTTGGTCTCTTACTTGGCGTCATAACCAGCCTGGTATGTTTCCCGACCAGTTTAGGTTTTGAGAAAACCCTCGGCTCTTTCCTAACCTCTTTTTCTCCAGGCTTGTTGTGACTCTTTGTAAATTGCTGGAGTGTTTCTGTTTTTGCTTCTCGGACTGCGCCAGCTTTTAGAGAGGCCAGGTGCAAATCTGATGCTACAGGCCTGCTGTCAGTTCTGTACGTGCTAACTGACTCAAAGGCTGGTGAAGGTGAAGGTTCAAATTCATTACTGGAGCAAAGCTGCCTGGTTTCTGAGGTAACTCCAGATACAGACATACCATTAACACCGACATTTGCAAGAAAATTGTCATGACATGTCTGTTGTTCATATATGTGCAAGACTGCTTCAGTAACTTCCTCTCCGCTGGATTCAGTCTGCATAATTTCAGTGGATTTGAATGCAGAAATATCCCTGCTGTTGATGTCCAGAGAGCCATGTCGTCTTGGTTTGGGAACTGGTTTTGTCCTGTTCTGATTCTCCATGTAGAACTGCTCTGTTGTCCTGTTCTCTGTCTCTTCTCTGAAAATATAAGAACCGATCTTTCCTTCTCCAATCTCATCCACAGTTACAGATTTTATGCTCTCAACAGAAGCTCGGAGTTTGCTTATTTTCTTGCACCCTGGGGTAGAGACTCTTCTTGATAATGGCAAAGACCCATTGTGTTCTTTATTATCATCCTCCTCCTGAAAAGTGTCACTGACAGCTCCATTTCCAAGTGATGGTGGATCATCGTCATTGTCCTCTCTGGTTCTGTCTTTGTAGATAATGTCTGTGGAAGTGGCAGAAGTTTGAGAAGGATTTGAGCAAAGCTCCTGTTCTGGATCTGGCAAACATGCCACATCAGCCTGATCTGCAGCAACTGAGCGTGTCAGGGTGGTCGTCCACTGAACAGTTTCCTCTTCTTTAATCGTCAGTCGCACCTTCATCTCCACCGTCATGCTGCCGTCCTGATTCACCCGAAAGGACTTCTCGATATTGTCGTCACTGGGCAGAACGCTGTCCTGCCCTTCGTCACCATTCCCGTTGCCGAGACAGGTTTCCTCCTCCGTCTCTGCCAAAGACTCCAGTATTCGATCTGAACCTGACTCGATGGAGTTAGTTGGTAGGTCGCAGGAGCTCTGGCCAACACTGTTGTGAATCTGATGGACGATGTACCTCTCAGACGACGTAGAGAAATTTCTAGACTTTGAAGAAAATGAAGGCGTCGTTTTTTTGGCTTTTCAGAGAGTCCAGAAGATCCGAAAGAGAGTTTTAAAAGATGGAAAATTAAAAGTAAAATTGCCAGAAGTTTCCAGAGAAGCATGGAGGAAGAAAAGAAAAAAAGAAGTTAGACAGACTGAATGGCTGCTCCTCAAGAACATTAGCCAGCAAACCTGTGCATGTAGGTCATCTACAGCATTACATACAATATTATCACCTCAGCACTTTCTCAAGCTTTATCCCTTCAGGGATGGCAGATTACTGCAGCACATATACGCCATGCTAATAAAAGGCTAGCAAACACACTCCTTTAAAATGCATCTACAATTGTTTTCATAAATAAATAAATCATCTTATTTTTTTACTTACAGACTGATGTCTTTTGTCTTTTATAAGCCCTTTGCTTGGTAGGTCGCCTTGTTGGACTTGGAGATTTATCGGCACCGTACAATGCAGGCCTGAAAGGCTCCCTGCCTACAGCCACCACACTTCCAGAGCACAAAATCAAACCTGGAAGACCATCAATCTGAAGCAGATAGAAAATAAATATTTAATCACTTCGAAGTAGTCCAGTAGTCCAGTCCATGTTATAAATCTTTATTAAACATTTATTCATTCTTTTAACTTAATCCCTGCCAAACAATCTTCTATTTCTTCTTGGGATTTTTGAGGTAGCATTTGGGAATTCCATCAAGACTTGGATATAAATGAGAACCAATATTTAACAGTTCTCCAGATTTCCCACGTCTTTCAATTTTGTTTTTTTACAATTTGTCATGTTACAACCACAAACTCTTTTTTTTTTTATAGGGAACTGATGTGCTAAGAGAGAACACAAAGTAGTGCATATTTATGAAGTAGAATGAAAATGCACTTCATAATGTCCTGATAGAAATCTTCTGCAACTGCTAACATGTTTTCTTCCAGGATTGTCCTGTATTTAGCTCCATCCACCTTCCCAGCAATTCTGACCAGATTCCCTGTCGCTGGTAGCGACATGGCTGCTCCTCCAGAAAAGCTCTTACTGCCCAGCCCATCATTGCTAGGTTGCAGCAAAACATGACTATTCTTTCCATTTTAGGATGATGAACTATGGTCATTTAAATGTAATCAACTAATTAGGTGGTTCTTGAAAGTGATTTGTTGCAAATCTCAGTACAATACATTGAAGGTTTAAGGGGTATTAATGCTTCTGTAAGGCGCTGGAGGTTTTAGATGAGTTGGCAAAGAAGCTTTTCACTTTTTCACCTCGTGTGACGGTCACTTCGTGCCAGGTTTAAGATCATGTTTGTACTGGGTCAGAATATGCACGAAAGGAATGACTGTGTGTGCTAGTGACAGAAAACTCTTACCCGTCGTCCATCTGGAGTGTGAAGTTTGCTCACGTGGAACTGCATCAGCTCTGAGATGTGTCCCAGAATAGACTCATAATTTGGTGTAGTCTTCTTGTGTAGCACCACAATATGCCAGATGGAGGGGTCTCCATTGCGGAAAACCACAAGTTTTTTGGGTGTACGAATTACCCCTATGCCGTCTCTGTGGATGTTTTTCCTGCCTGGGAAAAACCTTGCTGTCCTGCGGCGAGAACTAACAGGTCTCGCATGGTACCAAGGTGGTAGCCTCCTCCGGGCCAGGGCCAGGTCAACGGGCTTGACTTTCCTGGTGTCGGAGCAGATGTACGATTTCCCATCCTCCAGCTCGTCTAGAGTATTGATGCCGTGAATCCCTCGCGGAGTCGTGATGTTCCGGACTCCAAATGGCAGGGGAACCTTCTTGGAAAGACTGTCCAGGAGCGCATCAAACGTTTTAAAGGTCCGGTTGTTGATGACCACTCGAAGGCCGTTGAACTGAGGATCCCCACTTTTGTAGAAGCAGACCCGCTTTGACAGGATGGTGTTGGTGATGCTCGGGTGGTACGACGTGTCATAGGTGTGCCCGCTCCCTGATGTCTGGTCAGGCAGGGTCCTCCGAAGCCCAGTTTCATTCATCTTCTCTGGTTGACTGCAAATGAAGATTTAAGAAGACATTTAGAAAAGAACAGGATTTTATACCTCTGAGCTTTATTGCCTCATCTAAATGCACCCCTAAAAAAGTTTTACATGCCCTTTTTCCCCCGACTTCCTGACCCATTGCCAGAAACTCAGCAGCAGAGGTTGGTCAATGAAGTAACTTTCCTTACAAACAAAGGCTGACCTTTTGTCTGAGATCTTTACATAGGTCACTGACATTTGTGCTTTTGTCTTAGTAACAATGCAATTTATGACTGATATGCACTCATTGTCTACTTTAATAAGTCCCCTGCATTTCTAGTACCAGGTTGGACCTCTTTTTCCTTTGGAACTTTCTTCATTTTTTGTGACATGGATTCAACACAGAGGCAGTAACACATTTGGGTTTTGTGTAAATTGGTTGGATTATCTTGAATCGATATCTGGAGATGGTTTAGGCAATTGGAGAACAGTGAACTCCTCTAAAGTTGGAGAGGATTTAACTTTAGGGGGCAATAAGTGCAGGAAGTAACCAACCATTTATGGGGTCATAAAGGGACACACACAGTCAACAACAACAACAACAACAACAACAACAACAACAACAACAACAACAACAACAACAACAACAACAACAACAACAACAACACTCAAATAGGTTGAGGTGTTAAATTGATACTTAGTTGGTACAAAGAAGCCAAAAATAAGAAAATAGCCTCCACAAAATTGAACCAACAACTGGCAGACTAAGCCATTGAAACCAGACTGGATGGATGTGATCCTGTATCATCTGAATGTTTCAGCTGAGATCAAGGCATAGTGGACCAGGCAACGTTTTTATAATCTGTTATTTTTCAATTTTGGTAAGCTTGAATAAATTGTAGTCTTTGTTTCCTACTCCAACTGACAGGATGCCATTTGAGGTGGTCTTCTTAGTACTTGGGCAACTGTTGCCTTTCCGTCATTTCGTACCACTCAAGTCCATTTTCATCTGACCTCTGACATCAACAAGGTGTTTCGTCCACACAGTTGGTGCTAACTGGATACTTTCTTTGTTCCCTCACCATTCTCTGTAAACCTGAGAGATGTTTGTGAGTGAAAATCCCAGAAAATCAGCAGATTCTGACCTAATCAGACAAGCCTGGCAATAACACTATGCCACGTTCAAAGGCACTAACATTTCTTTGCTTCACTGTCCTAATTCTCGGTTTGCAAATTTCCTTCAATGCAACAATATGGTTAATTTAATTGTGTTGAATTTGTGTTAACTAGCAATTGAACAAGTAAAAACTTGAAACCACAACAGGAAAAGTTGCAGAGTTATTCAAATTTACAGTGAATTTGATAAGAGAGTTTAAATATATATATTTGTACCATTTTAAAAAAGGAAGAAATTATTTTTTTTTGTCCTGTTGTCTTTGGTTTATTTGAAGAAATTAAATTAAAGAATGTGGTAAAATGAACAGGAGTCCTCATCTAGTCTTGCTTTTCATGTTCCAAGATGCTTTAAACGTTTTAAATTACTGATGTCACTACAGGCAAGTTTAAGTGAATAACTGTTTTCTAGCATATCCTGACTTGTGTCTCACCAACACACATTATTCCTCATTTGAGAGGCCTGATTTTTGGTATTTCTATCTTCCAAGAGTGGCTAAATAAGTGCCATGTCAGAAAGGTCACTGATGTGGCAGCTGTTCTTTAGTTAAAAAAACTTTGTTTCTTATTCCTGCTGAAGAAATTGAATGACACATATCATTTTTCTGTTTTAAGGGTTTGGAAACATGTTTATGAGGGGCTTGGCTAAGGTTGTGTTTGAGGCAACATGAACAGTTCATGTAAACACCTGATTAACCTGTTGCCAAGCATCTGTTGTTTACTTTGTTATTCTGTGGTCATCAGCTAACATGACCTACCTTCTGCTAAACTAGCCAGACAAACACATCGATGCACACATATGCTTCTAAAGAGCTAAATAACCTTTTGTTACCCTTTTCATAAACATTTTTTATTCAATTATTTCTTTATGAATTTTAAATGATTTTGTCACTTTTTGTAAAACATATATTTTATGTACAAAACCACACGATTAGAGTAAAATTAGCAGTAGAACTTTTCATCTATCTTTTCTAAATGTAAGTATTTTCAAGCACTTACAGTAAAAAATATGCTTATCTGACACCTGCAACACTCAAAGTGCAAAGCAGTAAAATACATCAAACAAAATTGAACTTGCAAACAAATGGAATAAAAAAAACCAACAACTCACCTTTATTGACATAAGAGTGCCAGATATTTTTAAAAGATCCATGGATTCTCATTGCGTGCTGCACTGCACGACTGTTGCTGAGCTAACTGACAGTAGGAGTTTATTCCAGGAGACACCATCATTGGCAATTTGCTTAATCTTTGCTCAGAGGTAATCTTCACTGCAGGTGCAAAGCTTGGAAATCCTCTTTGGGAAGGTGTGTCACACCTTATGGAGCTATAGCAGGCCCAAGAACTGGTCCAAAAAAACACTGAGATAAATTACATGTTTTATTTTGAAATTTGTTTGTTTGTATGTTGATAATTTATTTCAGACAAACCTTTCACCGATAGTGTAATATAAACACATAGTACATTGTAACTTTCTTGAAGACACATCACATCGGTGATTATGAGTCTGAAAAGGAGTATGAAGAAGTATAACTTATATAATCAAACCCCTTTTCCAGCTGGAATTTGTCATATTATTCTAAATTTCCAATGTCCTTGCTGACAAAATAAAATATTATTATAGTAATATTTCCTCGGCCAAATGAAAGTACTACATATACACACAGACACATTTGTACACCTAGATATATACATATTCACATATACATACACCAATACACATTTACATACATACACCCATATATACATCTGTACAGACCTG
>CAEGAF010002572.1:0-94805 GCA_903067075.1 Micropoecilia bifurca
CATGTGTGTGTGTGTGTGTGTGTGTGTGTGTGTGTGTGTGTGTGTGTGTGTGTGTGTGTGTGTGTGTGTGTGTGTGTCCTTTGGAGGCACAGGTAGCCGTGACAGTGGGGAAGCAGTGGGGAGGAAAGGGGGGAAGTGGTTTCTCACTGTTGGCATTGATGTGGCCATCCTTTGAGAGCAAAAGAAGCGGAGAGGAAGAAATGTACTTTGCCAGCAAAAAAAAGAAAAGAAAGAGAGAGATAGAGAGAAATAGAAGTAAAGAGAGAGAGAGAGATAGAGAGAGAGAGAGAGGGAAAAAGCAGCATCTGGTGCTGAAGTGCAGTTTCAGCAGAGAGCTGGTGGCATTCACAGAAGTTCGGTCTGCTTCACAGGAACGTATGAGGGCAGCTTATCTGGCAGGCACACACACTCACACACACACACACACACACACACACACACACACACACACACACAGAGGCAGAGCAGGCTGATAGTGCTGACAGCAGGGAAGCATCGCTGGCGTCTCTGCTGTGTGCGCAGCAGCTCTGCCGAGGCTTCAGGGTGGCCTCGCTCTGCACCTCAGAGACTGGTTAGTTAGACATCTCTGTGTCTGCGTCTGAGGCACTCGGTGACTGATGGCAGGTCCTGGCTGCAGGCGGCTCCGGCTCGCTGTGTCACACTCGCTCTGACAGCCAACTGTGCTGCAGTGACAGGTAAGCACTTTCCAAGAGTCAACAAAGAACTTTGTAGCAGGGGGAAGGAAACTCTCATGTCTACGGCGTCAAGCATGAGCGCCAGGGTTATTTTTTGCCTCGGGATACGGATGGTTGTATTTTAAATTAGAATTACAGTATGTTTCCATGTTGATTGCTCAGTGTAAAGTTTGCTGACTTCTGAGATTATTTTTGTGTAACCTGCCAAGTTCAGCAAGAAGCTTTTAGTTGTGAAGATGCTGTCAGCGGGGAATTGAAGTGTTGTGGAGACTTACAGCTGCTAACGCTGTTGTAACCTTGTAGCAGCGGCTCAGAGAGTCACAGCAGTGACACCAACCACAACTACTGGTGTAAGTGCTGCTCTGTTTTCTACTGCTGGTTAATGAAAAGCTAATATTCACGCCGCTACAGCTTTTAGAGGCTTTGGTTTCCTTAATTCACAGTGATTTCTGTCAGGACTTGTGTTTTTCCACTAGGAAAACACAGAATCTTTAAGGTGTTTTTGGTCTGGTTTCTACTGCAAATATATTAGTACACTTGAAATTCAACAAAACTAACTTACAAGTAACTTTTAGGCAAGATCTAGGAGCTTGTTTTAAGTTAATATTGAATTAAAAATATTGTTCCACTGGCAAATTATTTCACTTTTAGCAAGACATGTTGTAAGTAATGTGCCAGTCTATCTATAATAAGCTCCCATATCGCACTGAAAAGTTTTTTGTAAGTTAGTACAAGTACACCAACATATTTGCATTTGTAATTGCACTAAAAACTCTTGGTAAGATTTTTTTCCAGTGTTCTCTGCAGAACCTTATTATTATCAGGTGGTGGTTTGTTGTCTGCAAAGATCAAAATGCTGCAAAGCTCTAAAAGGCACAAATCATCATTTTGTGTATTTTTCAGTTGTTTCCAAGCTTGTAGCTTGCAATAGTCATTTTTATTTTCAACTCCGGGAGAGAAAGAAGTATGTAAAACGGCTCAGTAAAGAGAAAAGAGCTACATGTGGAACCCACTGGTTCATAACCCATGTCTGCCTGAGGCAAAAGTAACGATTTCAGTTCATGCAGTGAAGATTTATAAGGCGATTCAGTTCAATAAATACGACAAAATTCTGAGAAATATTGTCAAAGCAATGGCTTTGAGACTTAGCAGACCGGCATCCTACTCTGTGATATATGAGCGCACCATGATGAGGCCAATCTGCTTGTATATGGAGTAGAATGATTGTTTGTGACAAAAACTTTAGTAGAAATATTCTTTAAGATAGACATTGCAATGCAAACATAATCCTTTATAATAGGGAGCCATGCTCAGCCTTCTGGGAAAAAATAATAGTTACTGGAAATATTATTTAAAGGGCCAGTGCTATGCAAAATCATTTATTTATTTTTTGCCTTACATCATGTTATAATGTTATTCTCTCAAAACCATACCTGGAGTGTTGCTTTGTTTCATTCATGCATGTCTGAGAAATTATTGAATCTCCCGTGGCAACCATTCAGATTTGCAAAATGCTTGGTCCCACTGATCGCCGTCGTTTCCAGAAGAAACTCTCCTTCCAGCTGCAGCCTCCAGCTGAGTTTCTGCCTCACAGAGCAACCCTTCCGCCCTCATTCAGCCCCTTCAGACTAGCCAGCAGGAATTGCATCTGCTGTGTTTCAGACTGAAACGCTGGTAAAAATGCTGTTAAAGGCATAGTTACTGTTGTGATGACATCCTGAAGGAGAGTCTGAAAATTTCAAGGTGTTAAATTGCAAAGTCAAATTTTTTAAGGGATATTTGATACATGCAGTATTTTGAAAGTAGCACAGTCACTTGATTATGTTATAAAATGGCTCTATGTGCCTGGAAAATACATAATAGTGCTGCTTTAAAAAGTCAGCAAAATTTTTGTTAAGTTTGCTGCATTAGTGGGCGTGACTCAAACAGCTACTATGTTTTAGAAAAGGTTATTTTCTACCACTTATCTGGCAGGAAAATGAATTAAAGGCCAATTGTGATTCATTTACTTCATACATTTCGTTTTTTCAGGGTCTCTGGTTCCACAATAAGATGCTCTGTGCCTTTTAGGAGCAGATTTCAAACAAATCAGACTTTGCTTTTATTCCCACTTTAAAGGGCTTTGGTGTTTGTTTGTGGGAGCTATTTTGGGGACAATGGATCGTGGTGCCAGTTCTGATAGGATGGGATCATCAGGCAGCATCTTGGCTGTATGTATGTGTGTGTGTGTGTGTGTGTGTGTGTGTGTGTGTGTGATCCCTGACAGACGGCGCGTGCTCCACACAGCTCGCTGGTGACTGCAGTGCTGGCACCGTGTTTGGTCTGCTTGGCGATAGTGGCGATTCTGGGGCTGGCGCTGGTCGCAGCCAAGACGCGTGAGAGGCGGCAGACGGAGGGAGGTTTCAGGCCGCCGCGGCTCCAGGCTCCTGGTGGTCGCAACCCACCTGCTGAGCTGGGAAACGCATCCATCAGCACGCTGGCAGCGCGCGTGGAGCGCCTGGTGTAGTGTGAAGGAGTCAGGGGAGGAAAAAAAATGAGTGTAAGAGCATCCAAAAAAAAAAAATATGGCTTACTTAAATAAACCACATGCGACTTCCTCTGTCCCTCCAGCTGACCTCTGAGGGTTTGACCTCCAACCTCTTGCTGTCCATCAGTCTGGCATCTGTCCTCCTGCTCCTGGTGCTGATCCTGACCTCCGTCGGGTTGGTGTCCGCTCTGAACCGGCGCGCCACCCACGGCACCTACAGCCCCAGCCGGCAGGAGAAAGACGGATCCCGGGTGGAGATGTGGAGCATCACGCAGCCGCCGCCGATGGAGAGACTCATATGAGATCCAGGTGTTTGATTTGGAGACGAACTCGAGAGAAGCAAATGGACCAGAATGGATTCACGGCCTGCAGGGAAACATTTCACACTGCTGCTGCTTTCATTGAGTGAAAACATTTCATGCAAATAACTGAATCCAGGCTCCTGCGCGCTGCAGGTCAGCTTTAGGTGCAAACACTCTGAATGTATTTCTGTTTAATGTTTATTTAAATTAAGAAAATGTTTCTACTTTGTTCTAGGAAATCTTAAGGATTCATGATTTGTTTTTTTCATTTTGTCATGTTTCAACTTATTTTACTGGTATTTAATGCAATAAATTGGTTGCGCTTTTTTTAAGGGTGTCAAAGTAAAAGGGGCACAATACATATGCAGCATACACTTTATTTTCTTTTAACAACAATGAGAAACAGCTTTTGTTCTGATTAGAGACATTAAACTGGTTCTATATTGAACACTTGTATGAGATAGAATACATGCATTAAGTAAATACACTTTAATCTTATTTTATTAGGATTTCTTGTCAATCGTGTTTAGGAGGATCAGAAAACAGTTGATTTAGACGCTACACCTTTTAGGAATTTATTTGTAATTTTAAGACCTTTGTATCCGTTTTTTCCCTCTTTTTCACGTGTGTAAAGATCTAAGCCACTAAAACATACAATGACTAAAATGATTGTGTGATACTCATAGTGCTTCAGCTTTTATTGTTTTAGGGAACAATTTTCTTTAAAGAACTGATTCAAAGTGTAAAAAACTGAAGTGCTTCAAATAGGCCAATAATTGCCTAAACTTTATTTCTACACTGTTAATGCCTATAAATATTCTTTTAAAAACTTTTTAAAAAAATGTTCCATTTCTTTATTTCTGTAATGTCTCAATTGATTAGAATGTTGATTGATTTATTGTCTGTCAAGTGTTAAGATAATAAAGTTTATTTTTGTGTCCAAAACTGCCACAAATCATTACACGAATAAGGTGGATGATAATTTAAATGAGATTATTTTTTTAAAAATAAGAAAAACATGCATTTAAGCAATTTAAATGTTTTCAAAAAGGAATTTTAATATATTTCTGCATGCAAAAACTCAATTTTAATTTATGTTTTGCTAAATCCCCTCCATTAAATAATTAAAGTCAACATTTCAAATTCCAATAAAGACACCAAGGTGCATGTTGAAAAGACAATCAGTCTGAACACGGCAGAGCATGAAACATAGTTTATTTCCGTTCACAGTGTGTACATTGTGTACATTGTGTGCTGTTGAACCAGGTTACCCATCAGTAGCACATTAGATTGGCCTCAGCTGTGACACAGCCACGATGAGCACATGCAAAAGTGCACACCATGAAAAAAAATAGAAAAAAAGATTACAAAAAATAAAACTGAAAACCTCATAACCAAAGAGTTAATCCTAGTGAGGAGGCCAATCTGAAGAAAGCTGCTGACTGTAACATTCAGCGTGACGGTCACTACACTGACACTGGCTTCAAATACAGACAGGAAAAATGACATTAATGTTTGCTAACATGGTCCGTTATTCAGTGAAAGCTGCTACATCAGACATCTCCTCCACTCCACACCTGTAATTATAAAACAAACTATATAATTACAGTGAGCATTACAGTGTCATCTTAACCCTGACATGTAAAATCCGTCTTGGTTTCAGGACCTACGTCTCTAAAGCTTTAAGTGGGCCTGTCCTCCCACAGCGAGTCCTAATCTGATGCAAAGCGGAACGAGAAAACAGCAGAAATCTGGTTCCCGACAGGAAAAATGTGCAGCGGATGACTTCTGATTTAATGTGAAGCACGGAGAGAATTACATGGATTTTAAGGAGGCTTTAAATACTGAAATAATATGCGTACCAACAGGACAGATACACGACAGAGTGTACAGTACCAACATGCAGGTTACACACAGTGAGCACTGCATCACGTACAAACAACCATCGGCCTCCGTTTCTTCTGATCAGAAGTCATCACAGCCTTCTGCACCGTCATTACAGCCACATGGGACATTTCTTTATGTTCTCTTCGTTTTCCAAAAATAAAATCTCCAACATTCAAAGCTCAGGTGTCATCTCTTTACAATATGCAACACCAATCATAAACTTATATTTCATATATATATATATATATATATTTAATCCATGTAAAATATATTCAAGCCGGAAAAAAATACACATCTCTTCAGTTGAAAATAATTTTTTTATCCATATGAAATCAACTAGAGAAACTCCTCTGAAAATGAGATTTTTTTTAATTCAATCCACTCAAAGGAAGATGTTAAAATGAAATTAAAATAAAACGCACACAAACTATACAAGCAGTTAACCTATGAGAACAATCAGAGAAAGTATTCAGTTTACAAAAGAAGAACAAAAAAAAAAAGCGTCATTTTTTATTTTAAATACGAGTAGGAAGATTTCCAAACCCCAACGCAGAAGAGAGAAAAAAAACTAAAACTCACCGCAGCCATGAGAACAAAACACCAGAGTTCATTTTGGGGGATTTCCTGTTGATTAAAGCCCAACATGCTCTGTTCCTACCACAATAAAGCTGGTCATGCTGTGCCATGTTGTGATTACACAGAGGGGTACGTTCTGCATAAGGCACACAGCACATTACATCCGTAAAGGTCAACTCACACACGTTAAAAGTTTGTTTTTTTTTGGATGGCTGTCTTTGTAAGAGATGGGCTCCTGATCTCAGCATTTTCAATAATCTGTATCCGACTCGACTCCCGATACCACGACGCTGCTTCTAGCAAACCATGCTGCTGATTTTTAAAATTCAACACCCATTTTCATGTGCACAGTTTGCAAAACAGTTTTAATCTAAAAAATTAAGCACCTTTTAGCCTTTGCAATGACATTCAGAGTCAAATAGAGACTGTACTGGATGCTGCTTGTTCCAGTCTGAGCTGCGTGCAGCACACAGACGTCTGTCAATGTTAAGGAGAACAGCAGAAACACCAGACATTAAAATAAACATTATTTTAAGTTTGTAATCCAAGAAATCAATTTTCTGTCAATTTTGTCAACACCACCAAATATGTAACCAGAAAACATGCGCGCGTTAACCTAGCATGTCTAAGTTCTTCACATGAGAAAGTTGTCAGTCTGAGCAAGATGTGATTTTATTGAAGAGGGTAGCTGTAACTTTACAAACTCAAATAGGGTTGAAATATGTTTCACATAGTCAAGACGAAGCAAAATAAAGAACAAGCTAGCTAACATTAGCCAGCACTTCAGCAAACTGTTATTTATTAAAAACAAATCATCAGCAGGAATAAAATGTGAGCTGCATTTAGCAAGTTCAGTCAGAATTTACTTCAGAATCAGCTTTAGAGGACTGGCTAAGCAAAGTTTAGACATGCTAGCATGGTGGCAATAGCTTACTATTCTAGCAAACTGATTGGCATGAAAAGCTCATTACCAAGAGCAAGATGAGAGTTTCCTGAAGAATAACTGTATGCTGAGTAAGATGCAGATTAGATACAACTAGAACAAAATATCTGTCAAATTGTCAACCGATAATAATATCAAAGAAAGAGTAAACATGCTAGCATTAGCTGAGCACTTCAGGACTTCAGACGGGCGTCTCATCAGCAGGACCAAGATGTGGCTTTGTCAACTTCTGTAACAGTAACAGGAGTCAGATCTCATCAGCAAAGTCCAGTTGGGATTGGATAGCTGTCAAATGTAAACATGCTAGTGTTAGCCTAGCATCTCAGCAAACCGGACCAAACAATGGCTATTATAAGCAGGAGTAAAACATGAGTTCATTACAGACGCTTAAAAACCGGTTGGACAAAAACAGCCGTGGCTGTCTGGCACATCTCTGATGAGTGAGTTATGTTGGACACAATCACAAAACCAATCGAATCGGCATATTTAAGCTTGTGTGTGTTATTATTTCAAGACTTATTGGGCTCAGACTCTGTGGCAGCAAATGCCGTAATCTTAAGCTACTGATTACTATCAGGGAGGAAAATAATTCCTCACTGGGACATTCCCAGTTACCTGAGCGGTGAAGAAAACTGGCCTCTTTTAAGATTTCTAAATATTTGCATAGTACACAAGTTTGTTAAAGTGTTTACAGTGAGCAAGGCCAGTGCAGAAACTGTTCTAGACTTTGTATTTTTCTTTGTCTTTAGCCATTCTTGGAATTACCATGACTGATTCTTTTTAGAAGCACGCCAAAGACTTTATGGGCAAATCGTTAACGCAGAGCAGCACTTGAGAAGTGGAGAAACAGCCGCTATTAAACTGCCACAGCGACTGGCGTCTGGCATAAATCATAAGAACAACGGACCATAAATGTAGTAATCCCAACCCGAGCGAGCGAAAGCGTTTTCTCTTCCTCCGGGTTTGTGGTGACGCAGAGAACGACACGAAGCCGGAATCCCTGGATGCTGATGCTTCTCTCCACAGGAGAGACGCTTATAAAAATACCTTAGACCCTGAACACATTTCATCCACGCAGCGACCTGCAGTATATTGCTTCATTACAGTACAATCGTCCTCCACTGCAGTACAGTGCAGAGGGTTTCCTACTCAGAGGTTGCATTTCCTATTAAAACACAAAGAAAGGAAAAGAGGCAGAAAAAAAAGGAGAAACAAAAGCATATCTGTCAACAAGATTCCACACAGTTTAAATTAATCTTTTAAAAACTTCAACACGACACATTCCTGCTATTCATGACCCATTTTGTGGTTGATATCTTCAGAGCGTAAACAGCCTTAAGGCAAAGTGCCACACAGAGGTTAGGGAAAAAGCACAGAGAGGTGGAATAACGGGAACGGAGCTTGTTTTGGACCGACTGTGGGATTGGGTTCATCAACATCCTTCAAAGTTCGCCAACAACTGTTCTCAGTTTGTAAAGCCGGAGTTGAGAAACATGCTAAGAGCAGCAAAAGGCCGATGGAAACAGAAACATACAGAAAAAGAAATGAAGTAAAGACTCTGGCTTTTCTCAGTCATGCGACTGTTTGCTTCATCAGGTATTTAGTCTTAACAGACAAGGAGTAACATTCGCACAAAAACAACGCAAAACTCAGTGAATGTGAACTGCTGTGTTTAGGATTCTGATTAGAAAGTACCTGCAGTGATTTCTAAGGTTTAAGACATCAGTATCAAAACAAATCACATGTCCGCTTAAGGCATGGTGATCAAAATCACGAATCCAACAGAATTTAATTAGTTTCAAAGGCCTGCGTGGACATTGTGCATCTTGCTGGTTTTGCAGTTTAGTACCAGGTAGTAACGGGTGATTCTCAGAAATTAATCCACGAGTGCAAATTTTTAGCATGAAATGTTCAGAACACAGAGTTCAACGAAACATGATGTTGTGTTTAGGGGAAATTGGCCCTTTGAAATCCTTACAAAGTACTGACATTAAGTAAATGAAGCTAAAGTGCTGAGTAGAGATGCACCGATCGACCGGCTGGACGTTGGAATCAGCCAATTTTCCAGGCCAAAGACTCAAAATGAGATTTTCCATTCATTAAATGCAATAAAATGTAAGAACGTCAACCAATAACCATGAATTTTAGCTTATTAAAATCAGATAATGTTTAGTAATATTTGCTTTGAAGCATGAAGTAGAATAAGCCATATTTTATAACAATACCTCTATAAAATAACCTGCAACATGTTAATTTGTCTTTTATGTGTTATGATCCTCAGAATAACGAAACAGTTTTGGCAGTTCAGACCTGGAGGAGGATCAAAAATCGGCATCGGCCTGGAAATGGGGATCAGTGCATCTCTAGTGTTCAGATCTTTGCAGAGAGATGAAGAAAACTGAACTGGAACTAAGCCGAAATCTCCACCTATTCTCATGCATCTTATTTATTTTATTGATTAAGTTTAAACATTAATAATATCTAGTAACTGTATATACGTTTAAATTTACTTCACCTTTTAACAGTATGCATTCCTGATTTGAATCATAATTGGATGCTTTTTATAATTTTACTGAATCTCCACCATGTTTTTGAGGTATTATTGATGTAAACTAATTTATTTGACCAGGTTTCTCTCGCAGTAGATGGAGGACAGATGGAGAAATCTGCAGTGCTTCCTTTCGGCGCGACCAGCTCTTTGCTCTGAGACTTTTTGTTTGTTTTGGCCCTTATTAGGTTTGTTCATAAAGTTCCCTTATCAGCTGATCAGCTGTAACAGAGGACAGGAACCGGAGTCAGTTTTCCTTTTCCTGTCATCTCTAGGACTTCTCTGTGGCTTTTCCTTGGACCTGATGGTGGCTGCTGCTGCTGCAGTGGACTTGAGAGAGATGCAGGCTGCTGTGAAGCGAAGAGCTGAGGCAACACATGGACTCTATCTCCTCCAGCAGGCCCGGGTCCGGCCCGCCAGCCGTCTCCGAGCCTTCACACTGACCCAGACACAGCCCAAAGCCCAGCAGCTTGTCTCTGGGAGCCTCTTTCTCCTCCTTCCTCTCCTCCTCCTCCTTCTTCCAGGGGACCTGGACCTGGCCGCTCTTCGTTGGGCTCGTCTGGCTCTCGTGGTTTCCTCTGCTGCGCTGCCTCCGGATCGAGCGCTCGTGGTAGTTTTTCACCATCTCTTTGGACATGACCTTTCTCCTCAGGATGCCGGTGGACCCGGTTTGGTTCTGGGTCTGGGAGGGCTCAGAGTTGCGCTGAGGGTCTGAGATGGTGCGACTCCGGCTGGTCGGCTCCGGAGAGGAGTCTGGCTGAGACGCAGGTGGGGATGGCGGTGTAACCTTATGGAGCAGCAGGGGGGAATAGGAGAACCGGTGTTCTCCTGGAGGTCGACCCGAAGGCATGAGGTGGGAATCGGGACGGGACCTGGAGGAGAAGAGGGCAGGAGGATCCGACTTGGTGCCGTTGGCATCAGGGGAAGGAGGAGAAGCGGAGCAGGGGGTCGGTGCGGAGGAGGCGGCGAGGTTTCTGGACCCCTTCATGCTGCTCTTGTTGGGCTGCCTGCGTGGCGACGGAGGAAGGTGTTTTCCGTGGACGGCGCTGTCATCCTGGCCCATGTTCCACCCGCCGCGGTCGGCGCCGCCGTCAAAGCTGCAGTCGTCTGCAGCTGTGGAGTGGCTGCCAGGCGACGGCTTTGACTGGAGGAGGTAAAGGAAGGAAACAAAAACAGGAATTACAACATGGAAAATGCATCTGCGCTCTAAGAACCTGTGAGTCGTGTTTCATGCCAGTCATTCCAAATGATGGACCAAACACAGAGCTTATGCTTTGTTAGACATAAAAATGTAAACTTAGGCAAAGTCTCATTCCTGACAAAACATTTTATCCTCTCCGCGCTTCAACTTCTTTCCTCATTTCCGTACAAAACCATTCCGTTCTTTTGCAATAAACTAGCAAATACACCATCGTCCATTTTCTATACAGTCATATTGATGCCAAAAGCCATTTTAAAATTCTACATATGTTCACCTTTATAGCCTCAATGAAAACATGTTAATGCATTCTTCACTCTGGTGCAAAAAAATTGTTTAAAATCTATCTCATAACATCTGTTTATATAATATCTTCCAGTGAAGATGGGACTCCACATGAAAATGTGTCTTTTTAACCCTTCAGGTAACAGACAAAACCGTCAAATGGCAATATTACCTTGTGAAAAAAACTCAAGAAATAGTCAAAACCGTTTGGATTTATTTCTTCTTTCTTGCAGAAAGTTTCTGTCATGTTTATGTTTTGGAGTAGGGATGGAAAGTCCATGTTTGATCTGCTTTGTTCTGTCATTTTGCACATACGTTTGTGGTGCGTTTAACCAAAAAGACAATGTTATAAAACTTTAGATAAAGTCACAAACAAGACATCGACATACATGGAAAAATCTTAAACCTTAAAAACCTTACAGAAAGACTTTCTGACTAAGAAATACAGAATTGCGCAGGAATGCAAAAGTAAAATTTTCCCCCCATGTCCTCTAGGGGGCTCCATACGTTCTAGTCTTTGTTTTGCATCTTTATTCTCTCACAGATTAACTTAATCTGTCTGGCATACCTGGACCTTGAAGTCACTCAAGTCATCCATGGACCTAAAGAAGTCCAAGCTCTTGGCAGCACTGAGTTTTCCTTGGTCTACAGTTGTTGTGGTGGTCAGAGAATCCAGGATTTCCTCCAGCAGGTTCATCTGGCTGGAAGGTGACGGGTCGATGTCCGGATAGAAGGAGTCCGAATCGTCGCTGTCTTCCGTGTACGAACGGACCTCGCCGCTGTCTTCAGAGGAGATCCTGGATTAAAAAAACAACAAATAAAAACACTTGGCACAATTATATTTAACGTAATGTATTAAAAAGAAGAGATGGGACTGAGGCACAGTTCCTGCATAGTAAATTTGATAAATTAAGAGTTTCCATTCAAGTATAACCACAAAAGGTCAGGATAAATGTTCGCTGTGCAGAATACCAGAAATATTTCAGTCTTTAAATGTCATATGAAGAAAAGCCCCAAAGCAAACATCTGTAAGCGTGTCCATAACACGCTTACAGATGTTTGAGTTTTATAAAAGTGAGGCTTTTCTGTCAGGAACTGAGAAACAAAATATGAGGTTAGATTAGAAGATAAATGCTAAAATTAGCATCTCAGTGGGAGTTGTGTAAATAAATATTATAAAAATAAATTAATAACTGAACTTTCTATAGTCAGGGTGTTGGTCCACTCTGTTTATTTCAGTCCAAAGCCAGTGCTGAAAACTTTGGACCCAGGAAAGTGGGTCCCACAGTGATCACTTTTTGAACTGATTTGATTAAATAAATTACGTTTTGGATTAAATTTACTGAAAGGCACCTGTAGCTGCAGCAGCCCTGCAGCGGTGACCATCAGATGATGCTGTAAGCAAACGGCTCCACTGGAGGGCAGTGTTACCATTAGCAACAGAAACATATGACTTTCTGTCTGGACCAAAGGCAGTCAACTTCTCAATCAGCCAAAGTTGCCTAATCTAGCATCTTTGTTTATACAGAAAAGAAAAATAAAGTGTCGCCTTCAGCTACTTACTTGCTCGCAGAGTCCAGCTCATCGTCGTCGAGCCCATAGCCAAGATCTCGAGGGTCCATGCTCATGGGAGACTTGTTTAAGTTGTGCTGTTAATGACAATAACAAAGCAAGCGCATGTGGTTACACACTCAGAATAATATGATCACAACAGAAGTGGACCCGGGAGTGTCAGGTGAGTCCCCATAAGAGGGAGCAAGGATCTTGTTTTAATGAGTCCAGACCCCGAGGGTTGAGACTAAATTTGTCAAATTCGGATCTGCAGGGGAAAAGAAAACCCTTTAAGATCCCCTGCAGTAATTTGCCCAGCTCAGCATTACGTAGAAGCTAAAAGCCACTTGAGCGCCGCGACACGGGTGACTACATTGATCATTTGCATTATGGCACCGGCACATGTGATTGTGTTTGTCACAGCAGAGAGCTGAGTGATCAGGGTGGAGCGTAGCTGTCTGCCGCGGTGGGTTTAATAAGCCACCTGTGTACCGTGTTTAATGGGCGGGTTAAGGAAGAGACAGAAGCTTTACAGAGCAGGGCAGGACTCCCCCCCCATGGGAGCCCAAATCTGCCCCAGGCCACTTATTAACATGCCTTCCACTACGACGCACATGTTCCTCTCACTATGTGTTCATGTTCACTGATGTTAACACTATCTCTCATCTTCTAATTTACACTCTTTGGTGTTTGCTGCTCACTTTCTGTGTCTGTTTTCTTTTGCTCTAACTGTCCCCTGGTCTGTCTGCGGTTCCTTCAGACACAATCAGGGGTTTCAGCTAAGCACCTTTTTAAAGCTGACAGACTTTTCTGTAAAATCAAACTGGATCTCAGTGTAGTTTTCAATTCAGACTTTTTGTCCACTTCAGCTAGATTACATAATTTAGACTAAATTAACTCTTGTTTAGCTGCTTTGTCAAAAACTAAGATGGTTACTAAAATTTATCATTTCTTTTCCTGGTTTTCCTCCTTACATGTCAAAAGAGAAAATTCAAAAGACTAAAGTTTCCCCCCGGTTTACCAGCCATAATGTGTCCAAGTCAACTGCAAATCCTCCTCCATCTTTGCTGATGCCAGCTGACCGGCGTCTTTCTTCTGCCCCTTGTGATGTCATCAACCCAAATTCACACAAAGCACAACTAGCGACATATTTCTCATTTAAAAAACTTAATTTTATATAATCTTGCCACACTTCTGCGCCTACATGTGGTTTTATTGTCAGAGCATTTTGTTAATAAGGATTATACACACCGCTGGTTGGGTTTCTTTAAGAGCGTTTGGCTCCACCTTCATGTTTTTTTCATGCACTGTTACTCTGGAAGCGTCAAATACACAATAATGAAACTCCTCAGACAGAAAATGACTGCAGCTCGAGGTAAAAAGGTAAAGGAAAGCGTTTCATGGCGACTGAACATGTGACCAGCAAACAGAGGGATGAATGGAAAGTGGAGAGAAGGAAATGTAGGAAGGTGAGGAAGAACTTTGTATGAATTGATGGGAATGGCGTGTGGATGAAAGTGTGTGTGTGTGTGTGTGTGTGTGTGTGTGTGTGTGTGTGTGTGTGTGTGTGTGTGTAGAGGCGAGTTTCAGGAGGAGAGTAACTGCGAATCAAGCTGGTCCTGATTAGTGGCACCAGTGCCAGCCAGACAGGCGGAATGTAACGTGTGGCTGCGCTGCCCTCATTTAGGGCCCATGTTCGGCCATGAGAGACGCGCACGCCAACACGCACACTCCATCACATCCGCACCCTATTACCAAAAAAACACAAAGAGTTAAAGTGCCACTTTCTCCATAAAAGTCAGTGAAGGAGATGTGTGCAGTAGCCACTTAAGCCTCTCAGCCATCGGGCTAAACATGAACACATGTGGCGGCACCGCTGATTGGCCGAGCCGCTCCCCTTCCATGGTAGCTTGGAGCTATAATGAAAGAGATTTCAGAGGGGCTCAGGCCTGGGATCCCTAAACAGCCTTTAATGGGTTCCTGTGTCAGGGCCGTAAATCTGGGGCCCGGCCGACACGCCAGCCAGCCGTGGCCGGCCGGCCGAGCGGAGATGCACCTGTGAGACAGCGGCGACGAGTCCGCTTCAGACAGGAACATGACGGGTACATGTGTCGTGTGATCGGAGTGCAAACTGTTTGTTTCAACCAGGGCTGCCCCCCACTCCCCTGCCCTCCTCTGCATTTAGGTGTTTATTAAAGCAAGGTGAACCTAAACACCAGCAGACACAGGTCACAACGCCTGGCTCTGATCTCGGTTACAGCTCTGGTGCCGTCTGCCTGACAGGAAGTTCCACGGGGAGCCGTAAACGGATGGGACCTCACTTCCCGGCTTTATCAATTTGTCATTCCCGCTCTTCATCGTGACCCTGCGGTGCGACATTTAAGATTAAACTGCTGCAACAACAAAGCATTTTACGACTGAAGCGCCACCAGCTGGTTTAGATCATTTGCTTTCTTTAAAAAAAAAAATAAAAAAAACACGGTGGATTCATGTTGGTGAAACCCACAAGGTAAAGCACTCAGCCTCTCCAGGGCTGTAAGAGACCTCAGACAGAAGCTGATTCACAATAAGTCAACAACAACAATAACAAAAACATGCAGACATTCACAATAAGAGCTTCTCCCTCCGCTGAAGCAGTGACAGCTCTGTCACCATCCCACTTCTCCCCAGGCCTGACAGGGCAGTGGAGAGCACGAAATAGGAGAACAACAGATTATCATACTGCTCCTTCATTAGTTCCTCGCTGTCGGCTAATGGGAAGCTGAAAGGTGAAAATGAAAAAGCGTTTCCCGCTCCATGCCTCCCTGTCTCTCATTTTCTCCCTCCGTCACTCTGCTGCCACTGACAGATGTCACCGTTTCCGTCTGTCTGTCTCTTGGTTCCTTCCTCTGTGCCGCGTTGCCACAAGTAAAGACCGAACACAGTCAGAGCTCAGGCAGTGAAGGAGTCAGGGGGGAAGCAGGAGAAGCAAAAAAAAAAAAAAAAAAAAACCCCAGAGAAACGCTACAGTTAGTTATTTCAGTAACTCAATTCATTTTTCTGAATATGCAGAGAAGACTGCTATGTTCATTCAATATGGAAAAGATTTGAAATGCCTGCTTCTTTGTCATTGTATAGAAGGTTAATTATTTTCCTATTTGTATCTTGATTTAATTATTTTGACTTTTAAAAGAAGCATAAAAAATACCAAAATAGTAGAGAAACAGTGCTATGCTTTTATACTTTTTTACGCTTATATACCAGATTACCTGCTGACTGAGATTTTATTCCTATAGGCTATAAAATATTAAGGAGAAAAAACCTGCAGCAAATACATTGACAGAGGTAGTTTTGAATCCAACTGTGCATGAAAGAAGTGTGTGATTATCCCCATTTAACCATCAAAGTCAGAGTCCCCTAGTCATAATAAATATTATGACAATATATGACAGCTGCACACATCGGTCTTTTACAGCCAGATATGATTCACATTTAAATGGAACGAGCTTTGAATCGAAAATAAATACTTTGCTCAAAAGAGTTTGCATGTTTCAAGAGAAAATGGGAAATTTAATACCTCACTTTATACCTCAATGTCTCAGATTTGTTACTAAAAGTACCAGTTGTCTATTAGTCTTGTTGTTTTAAGATATATAAATGTTAGTGGCCTTTATTCACAGGATTTAAACAGGGAGACACGCAACCTGGACGGACAGACAGAAAACCTCTGTACTGCTATGCCACACGCTAAGCCAGGATGCCTTTAAACAGAAGCTGATGGGAAAACCTAGTCTTGATGCTTTATAATAAAAATGTATTTCTTTGATCATTTGAAATAGAAATAACTTTGTTGCTCCTTTGTGGGGAAACTCATTACCAGCAGAAAAATGTGAGGCAAACGGATGCAGATCCACACAAAGGGTGAAAATATAACATCAATCGTAAAAACAAGTGAGATTCTAAAGCAAGGGCAAATTTACAACAGAAGATAAAAAACTGTATGGCACAATCAACACAAAATGTTTTAGTATTTCACCTTCACAACACTGATCAAGGGAATATTGTCATCTCTGGCTGATAATTGAAATAGATCAATACAAAAGAAAAAAAATCACATCAAAGAGGCATTTTTTATTCAACAGATGCCCTGACCAGACTCTTTTAGACCAATTTTCATGAGCCTTTGAGGTCAGATCTGCTGATTTTTAAGCAATTATGAATTTTCTATGGATTTAAACAGGGCTAAAAAATGTGCTGCAGGTCAAAATGTTAAGGTGGCTTTGAATTCAACAAAAAAATGACGTAATTGAAAGATAAGCCTCTGTAATTATCAAAACATGTTCCTAATATAAAAAAAGGTTAAACTAAAAGAAAATACATCAGAGCACACACTGCTGGCTGATTTGTTTAAAACTTTTTTTAACAAATTGAAATAAAAACATCACATTGTTCAATCAGATTGTTCAAATCTGCTTATTACCGATCAGAGCTTAACCGTGAATTTTGAGAAAAACAGCCGTGCTACAAGTCTACAATATAAACCTAAAAGGGAAAGCAGTAATAAAAACACTTATCTACTCTTTAATGCTCTTTTGATAAAGTCAAGCTACGAAATGCATCCAAGCTAATATATTTTCAGATTTAAATAGCTCTAAATAGTCATGCATTAAATGCATTACAGTAGCTTGATCAGGAGTAACAAACTTTTCCCTCCAATCGACTTTTCTCTCTGTGCGACCGGCAAAGTGAAGCAGCTACGCCTCTCTGCACCAGGGCCAAAAAACGAGCTGGACATACATTTTATTTAGTATTTCTGAGTGGGCAGTGATCTCACAGCTTGGCAGTGCATGTTAAGGAACGCTGGTAAAATGCAAACAAACGTTGGGGAGAACCAAAGAATTCGCATATGAACAGCCAACTATTTGTTTGCTTTAAAAGAACGAATAAAAACAGAAATAACAGGAGGAGAAATTCACAGTTCCTCTGTCCAGCTGGCTGCAGCTGAAACGTTGCTTCCTTTCTGCCTTAAACAGGAGCAATAGAAGATGAAGGAGGAGAATGCAGTATGCTCATTTTGTCAGAGCAAACTAAACCCTCACAGTGAAATGACCATGTCTGTAAATCAGTGCAGCACCTTCTAACCACCAGTAGATGGCACTTTAGCTCCAGAGAGGAAGGCAGCAAGTCTCTGAGGAGAATATGAACAGAGCAAGTGGAGACAACAAATACATACAAATAACCATGAAAACACATGCTCAGCTATGGAGAGAGACACTGCACTTAAACTAACCAGTGATGCATTCAAATATCTAGCATTAATACAAGAAATTATCATCATAACTGGGCTAAATATACTAAAAAAATATCATTTTCAACTCGACAAACGCAATCAAATATGCTCCATAATTTACAGCTCATTATTATGGTGTGAATTATCCACCATCTATTCACTTTCTGCAGAGACCATCTCTTTGGTGTAGCCTGAACACAGTGAACTCTCAATAAGCAACATGTGTAGAAATCAATCTTTGAGCTCCAAGACAAATTTCAGCCCCTAATTTACATGTCTTGAGAATCACTCTCAACCACTGCAGGCTGTGAATCCATGAGGCACAAAAAACTCAGGCAAACAGTCAAACATGGAGCAGTCTTAAAAAAAAAAAACACCTGTGATTTCTTTTTCCTGTTTTACATCTGTGTTAGCCCCCCCCGGTCTCCCCTGAACCCCGAGCTGCTCTCCAGGCTGGCATCCCTCCTACCTCACCAGGTGAGCCTGGGGCTCAGGCCGGCCGCGCGCCTGCTGGCTGTCATTGTCCATAACACTGTCCCAACCTCTACCTCTCCTCTGTGCTCTTAACAGCTGTCACTCTGCAGCTTCCAACCTGAGGCAAACTGCAAAATGCATGCCTGTTTGTGCACGCTGAGCACACAGGCACAATGTAGTGTTTGGATTAAAGGGCTCTGGTACAGACATACTTTCTATTTGCATCACAAAAGCACATAAAACACACAAGCAAACACGCGGCATATAGTGAAATAAATATTAAACGCAATCTGGTGCTAAAGGAGCCAGAAGAAATACAAAAAAATAATAAAATTCAAGAGTCCAATTCAGTCCAGCTTTCGTCAAACGAAAGGATTCACGCCCACATCCTCCGTCGACACACTCGCCGATCGTTACAAATCACTCACACGGCCGGATGCAGCTGAAATCTAGATACATGTGACAGCGGCGCTTCCACTTAGGCGCAGGAGTTAGCTGAGCAAACAGAACAGGAATTTCATAACTGATTGTTTTCCTGTGATTAATTAAAAAGAGGCAGACAGAGATGTTGGTTACAAGTATGAACAACGCAAAAAATGCAAAAGGAATCTTTGCTTTATACAATAACGTGGAATGTCGCTAATTATGTGATGACAAACTTTTCCTGAGGTCCCCTAGCTGTTTAAAATTTGGATATACAATGTCCTGTATATTTAAGGGTTTTTTTACATGTTTAATTTAATTGCGATTTAAATAATAGACCAACACAAAGGCAAATAAGATAAAATATGATTTTTACAAATAAAAATCTAAAAAATCTGGCTTGCATTTTTGCATTCAGACTCAGTATTTCTATCTCAGTTTGAATATGCCGTTTCATAAAGCCTGAGAGGTTTGATGGAGAATTTCCTTGAGATTCATGAAGATCAAAGAACACAACAGACGGGTAAGAGGGAAAACTGTGTAAGACAAATTCACCAACCAGAAGAGCATGGAGACTCTGGAGGAGCTGCAGAGATGCACAGCCAACCCACAAATCTACAGAACAGAACCCACAGGCAGCGAAACATGGCAGTGAAAGCATCATGGTGTGGGCATTTTTAACTGTGATGAGGCTTTAAAACTGATACCACATCAAATCTCCATCTATCCTGACTGAGCTTGAGTTATTTTGTAAAGAAGAAAGGGCAACATTTTCCGTCTCTAGATGTGTAACACTGGTAGAAACTTCACCACCAAAAACTGAAGCTTCTACAAAGTACTGATGAAGCTGAATGTGTATGCGGAGAACATTTTTCAGAATTATTTGTGAAAGAAAATGTTCAAAAAGCATTAAACCTTTTTCTCCAACTTCACAATTATGGGCAACATTGTGTTGGCCCATCACATTAAACCTAGAAAAAGAAGTCAAGTTAACCATTCAGCTTTGTTAAAACTTTTAAGTTAGGATGCATACCTGACAACAATTAAATGTACATATTGCCTCAGTACTTATCAAACTACCATGTATAGATAAACAGTTAAATTAGATACATCTTCAAAAACAGGTTACAGCCCGTTTTCCTCCAACTGTGAAGTTTCTACTTCATCACTTTTTGAGTTTTTGCAGCTGAAAACGGTTTTCTTTATTGTGTTTTATTGCCTTCTAATCTTTTCCCAGTCGAATAAATACATCAAAGCCAGATTAAAGCGTTATTGTTAGATTTGGCAACGAAACGCTGTCACTGTAGTATTTGCAGATGGTATGGACAGAGATTTGACCCTATAAATGGAGCGAAGAATAAAAGGTTGATCAAGCGAAAGGGAGCTTGCCGAGTGGGAGATGTTTGCAGGTAATTTCACTTAACCTTTATTTAACCGTGTTGGTCTCGTGAGATCAATTTCTCGAGGAAAGAACACCTGGTCAAGACGGTTGTGGGCAGAACGAACATCAGTATCAACAATGTATAGGAGTCAGCCTCAAAGAGAGAGAAAACTATGGATAAAAGGTGAAAAACAAAGAGCTGGAACAATTGCTGTTTCCACAAACAGAAATGTAAATATGCCGTGAAATGAACAGGTGAAAGTAGAAAAGAGCGCTTTCGGAAAACAAAGACCTGGAGAGCATCTCTACCTAAATGATTTGGGTTTTGCTTCCGTTTCCAGTCTCGGTGGAAAAATGAAAAAAGACGAGCTGGAAAGTAAGACAAATTTATAAATTTTGCAACATTTTCTAAAGAAATTTTTATGGAGTTTCCATCTTTGGACGGTTAATAAAAACCGACAACCATAAATTATGAAGCTCCTCTTGGCTTCTGAATTTACAGTTTTTGTTTTCATGTATCATGTTTTACACAAAAACCCTGATGACCTTATAAGAGTTTTCATATAGACGCGTTTAATTATTAATCCAGCAAAATAAGAGAGGCGGGCCAGTGAGAGAAGACAGTAATGGTCAGAGTGTATGATTAACTAGAGAGTGATTGACTACATGTAAACAGACACACAAAAGCCACGCTGTGGGACACGCCGTCCTGCGTCCTGACCGTCCCTCCTCCCGCCGTCTCCAGGGACCTGTTACTGTGGCAATGAGCAGGCCTCAGTGGCATGAACATGGGTGTGAGTGTGTATCCTGAACCCGGTGTGTGTGTGTGTGTGTTAACAGTCAATCTGTGTGTGCGACGGGCCGTCTTTGTCTGAGAGGGAACGGCGGGGGAGGAGGGTGTCCGAGGAGGCCTTTAGAAAATCCCTAATTGCCGTTCTTCTCCTCTCTCTCCCCCGGTCGTCACACCTTCCCCACACTAAGACTTTCCAGCCTCATCACACACACAGGAAACACAACGCTAATTAGACACAGCACAAGCTCTCCTAATCACACCCGTACGCGGCTGCGACCGAAATGTCAGCATGTGCATGCAGGCATCCGTTGTTTTTTTTTTTTTGTTGTTGTTACTTTTTTCTTCCAGAGTCCACTTACAATTTATGTGTTTAAAAATAAGAGGTGGAAAATCCTCCACAGAGGTGTAGGTATGAGATGGAAGATGACAAAAGTTCCCTGAGGAAATATTAACTTTTATATTTTTCTCTTTTTCACAGTTCAACTAAGAATTTTAAAGTATTTTATTCTGATTTTAGGTGACGGAGAAACGCAAAGAAATTAATTATTGTGAATTTTTCAAAATATCTTGCATGTCTACTCAGCCTGCAGATAATAACTTGACATTTTATCCCAAATAAAATAATTTTGTCCTAGTGTAAATTATTCTCTTAGCATCACTGTCAATTCTTGGAATGAATAAAAATCTGAAGAGTGTGGTGTGCATTTGTACTGATCCCTTCTGATGCTTGATACCCCTAAAGAAAAAGTGTTTGTAAACAACTGCCATCAGGTGATTTATAAATGGTGTTTAATTGCGTGCCATTTAATCACTGCATAAATACATCCTTTCTCTAAAGATGTCAAAAGTTTGCTACATTATATTAGTGGAAAAAAATGTCTTAATGAAGACCAGAGCTGACAGATCAGAGATTAAGCGGTGGAAACATTAAAAGCAGGGCTAGGTTATAAAACAATATCCCAAAGCTTTGAGCATTTCGCTAAAACCACGGCTGAACAACAAAAAGGGTGTGTTAAAAACGCAAACCTACTAACAAACACATGTCCACCGACAGCAAATGGAGAGCATTGTTCAAAATAGAAGCCAAAATACATGATAACTCTGGACAAACGGTGCAGGAAGGAGGAAAGGGTCAAAAGGACAACTTTTAGTTGTTCACTCCATTTTTATGGAGGACTGGAAAGAACGTTTAATTGTTTCTGGAGTTTCCCACAAACTAAGTAAGGAACATAGCAAACATGTGGCAGAAGGTCTGGCCAGATGAGAGACACAATGATATTTCTGAGCGACATTGAGTGGAGGAAAACTAACACATGAGCAGACAGCAAGATCCTGTGGTGATGTTTATGAAGAGACTTGAGACAATTCTGAAAGAAAACTGGTCAGAGGCAGCAAAAAACGTGGAGGTTCACCTTCCAGCAGGACAACCAGACTGAACACAGAGCCAGGATGGAATGGTGAAGATCAGTGGCACATCTACAAAACGGCTTAGTTTTTTACTTCAGGAAAATGTGGCGTACTCATTACCTTAGATCAACATTTAGCTACTTTTATAAACTGTGGTATACTTATCACTTTAGACCAACATTTAGCTTTATACTTTTAATATCGGAGCAGGACTTAGAGAAACTCCTTCCTATTAGTTTACAAATCTAGAACTAACTTAGAAAGTACCACCTACTTAACAACCCAGAACAAGAATCAAACATGGGGAACAAATATGTAGTTTAATACATTTACCTTTTAGTCTTTCTTCTGGTTTGTTGTTTTGTCTGCATTTCATTCTAATTCATGTAAAGCACTTTGAATTGCCTTGTTGCTGAAAATGTGCTACATGAATAAAATTACCCTACCTAGCTAAACCATGCAGGCTTGTTGAGGGCTGAAGGTGGCGACCACCGATTTCTATCAAAGCATAGTCATCTGTCAGATTGGTCCAGTCAAAGTCCTGATCTAAATCGAATTAAAAGTCTGTGGCAAGACTTAAAAAAGTAACAGTGACCAATTCTGAGCATGCATTATGACTAAGCTAAAGCTATTTTGTGAAGACAAATGTGAGAAAAAAAATCTCTCTAGATTTCAAGAATGTTAGAGAGACGTTCCCCCAAAACCTGCAACTGTAATTGCAGCACAAGTTGGTTCTTTAAAGTATTCATGCAACAGAAATGCACGCTACTCTTTCAGATTTTATTTTTATTCAAAAACATCCTGAAATCCTCTTCACTTCACTGTTATTCATTATTTTGCACATAAAATCAATTTCCATTTGTGGCTGTGACACAATTTGGAAAAGTTCAGTAGGTGTGAATACTTTCGCATAAATAGAAACTCTCTGCCTTATGAAACTTATGTTCACTTTTAGAATGAGAAAAAATAAACTTCTTCATTAGTTTGTTATAATTAAACTAGAAAACATGTCATCCTTCCTGGTATATTTACTGATGATTGTGTGTTTTGCACATCAAGCGCCAGCTCTGCATACAACAAAGACAAGATTTTTGCAATCCATTTTTGGAGCACAAGCAAATTCTTCAGAGAAAATGCTGACCAGCAGATGAGTTGCTACGACTGTCCGTGCTGTTCAGAGAAAACCACTGAGTGTACAACAACGAGCGCGTTGAAAGGGAAGGAAAAATGCTTATGATTACATTTGGAACCCTGACAAACTGCTGTACTTCCAACAGAGAGTGTGAGGAGGGGGGAGAAAGGAGAAGTAGGATGGTGATAAGAAGAAAAAAAAGATCTGGAGCTACAAAAAAAAGGGAGAAAAAATTGCTACAAGAAAGGGAAGTGGACAGAAAATAGTGCAAAAGTGGAAGACTGAATTCATGTTGGTCAAGTGAAAACTGAGCTGTGGTGTGATCAGGCGGTGTAAATGTGCATAACTCATTTACTGATGTGCTTCTGTAGCACTGTGTGTGTGCGTGAATGTGTGCGTGTGTGTGTGTGCGCGCATGTGTGTGTGTGCACGTCGTACCCGTCTCATCTTTTGCAGTCTCCTTGGAGACAGGCTCTTGGTGCTGGTGGGAGACCCTGGACGGACTGTCATCCCATCTTCTTCGTCTTCCTAAGAAAGAGAGAGCGAGAAAGAGAGAGATAGAGAGGAGAGAGAGAGAGATGATAATGAATATAAATCTGAGACTTTCTGTCTAATGAGTGATCAGTGTGAGCACCAATGTGTGGATTTCTGAGCTGTATAAATGTTGCACATCATCCAGTAAAGTAGATTTAATTCACAGGTTAAAAGATCAGTCTGATTATATATTTTATTTATAGCCTGAAGTAAAACTATTTACCTTAAAAAAATCATTACATGTCACATTTTAAAATAAATGAGCTGTGTTTGGCACCAACCAATATAAGATTCTTGGAGCATGATAGCCTTGAAGAAACGGATCATTTAACTGTATTTTAAACTAAATAATTTCTCCTTTTGCTACAAATATATTCAAATTTCTTAAGATGTAGTATAAAAGCAGTGCTGCATTAGTAAAAGTTAAGGGTGGGAATACGTTAGTTCTCAATCTATGATTGTATTTTTTTTCAACTGGAAATATATCAAAATAGCTGAATTTGTTTTTCTTGTAAGCGTGAAAAAAATCCTTGCAAAAAACGTAGGGACGTTTTCAGCCAGTCGACTGGCAGTGTGCAGCAACAATATTGAGAAGGAGCAGCGCTGCGCTAATCTACTCATTCTGGTACTTTTCAGACATCTTTAAAACGTCCACGTAAACCTGAAACCTGAGAATATTATTGCCTCTTTTGTGTTTTTGGAGAAGTAAATCATAAACGCTAATTGAAATGGTTTCTATGGATTACAGGACAGAACATTAAACCAAACTCATTCACTAGTGAACAATGTTACCAGCTCAAACAGTTTTTTTATTATGAAAAACAAACCCAAAATTTCAAACACAAAGCCAATCTTCGATTTTAGATTAATGTGAGAAACTTAAATAGGATAAGTTCTACTTCTTGCAGTGAAATATTGTATTGCTGAATTAATAATACAAATATCATAATTTTTTCAGCAACAAGGCAATTCAAGGTGTTTTCCACGATGAAAATATGAAACAACAAACAAGAAACATATTTTCATCATCAAAAATCCATCCTTTCATTTATTTTCTTACACCCTTAACCCATCGGGAGGGGCGTCGGTGCCCATCTCCAGCTGACAACGGGCAAGAGGCGCGGTCACCTTTAAGGGTCACCTGTGTCATTAGAAAGTCATTATCATAAAATATTAGAATAAAGACTAAGATCAATTTATGTTCCAGTTATTTCTAATCAAAGGAAACTCTAAACAATGGGTTACTAGTCTTGATTTGAAAGAAGTCAGGGTTTCAGCATTTTTGCAGTTCTGTGGAAGGAATTTCTGAGGTTTTTGGCAGAATTTCTTTCCCTTTGTACAATGGCACTGATCCCCCATATCACATAGTACCTCATAATATTGTGATAAAATTCTAATTCCACATCACCTAGCCTATTCTCAAGACATTTCTATGCTTATCTTAATATTTTAAACCCATTTCTTCAAAGATTAAAAGCACAGAATATTAATGATGCACCTTAAACACATTCTTCATGCTCTCATATCCCTGGAGCTGATTGAAAAAAAGTGCAGCAGAGACTCTGCGCAATCACAAATTAATTTCTCCTCTGAACGAACATGAATATCTGCTTAACTTCAAAATCAAACAGATTTCTGCACTTGTGTTTGCCTCCACCGAATGTGTTTGTGCGGAACGAAGCGCACGCCTCGTGTTCGTCATCATTGCCCTCTCTCCTCGCTTCCCACTGACAGATCAAACTGCTATTGCCTTATCAAATCCATCAGGCTTATGGAAACATACACCTCGTTACATTAGCTTTGAGGAAATCACAGGCTCACTGATGAAATATGCAGACAATAAAAGAGAAAGAAGGGTTGGGGTTTCGGATGACATGACAGGCCATAGCCAGAGGGGCGCTAGTTAAAAATGTACAGCCCCGAACAAAGCGCTAAGCAGGCTTCAACAGTCATTAAAAGGCCCCTACGTCAGAATCACACACTCCATGTAAAGCACCCTTCCTGTCTGTTTCTATGAGGGAGGCATGTGTCTGTCTGCGTGCTTCTGAACAAAGTTGTGTACGCGCGTGTGAGTGTGTGTGTGTTGGCACGCAGTGCAAACTGTGTCGGAGAGGTGTGAAGGTGCATGCCGACTCACCCTTGCTTTAAGTCTGCCCTTAATGTCCCGAATGCCCCTCTTGGCATGAACCTTGGCCTAGGAGGGGTGAAACACACACATAAACACACACAGAGACAAAGACAGATTACTAATCAAAACATGTCAAATTAGCATTCTGCTCTGGTTTCGTGTAACATCAAGAAATTCTTTGATCCCTGTGGCAAAAACACGCAGACAAAAGGCTGGATGAGAGAGCTTCGCTCGCTAACAGGAGGCGATAACATGAAAGGGCACCCTGACCACCTATTACACCGCGCACAACGCCACAGCCAGCCACGAACAATGCTCTTTAGCTACATTACCAATTATAATCAACATGCTTTTGAACATTATAACATTCAAGAGTACCACTTATTTCTGTGGGGAAAAAAATCTAGAACTGGAAAAAGAAAACGGGTATTAAATACCTTTGACACAGCTGTGTTGAAAAATGCTCCTCCTCTCTGCGACAAAAAAGAAAACAATATTCAGAGATTTGAATTTTTCACATATCGACACACAAAACCAGGCTTTCACACAAGGACAAAAATAGGGGATTTTAAAGGATGTTATGGATTTTATTACTTTTAGACATTGCAACATGCGCACAGGCCTGATTGACAGCACTCAGACACTCAACCTGGCTCTGGCTCTGATTGGTTATTTTTGACTTGGAGTGGTGCATTTCTTCAGACGACTACAGTAGATCAGGGAGGAACCTTATCCTCTCACAGATTATCTGTCTCATATTAAAGTGTGTTGATGTGGTGACAGTTTCAACAAGTATGTAAAAAAACCAAAAACATACTTTTTTAAAAGTTACGTACTGCATATTTAACAGCCTAAACTACAAACCAAAAGGCACTGAAATGGGCTTTGGAAAACTTTGAAGTTGTGCTGAATCAAACTGACTAAAGCCTGCAGCTGCACCTATTGGTGCTTGTAGAGAGGAAAATGTCTGAGCTGATATGGATCATCCAGGGTGAGCTCAACCGATAAAAAGAGCCAGTTAGCTATTGCTAACAACATGCAAAAGGTCATTTTACCAAGACAAAACAAAATATTAAAATATGTTTTCTGATGATAATCACTAAACACAAAAATCTGTTATGGCTTAATTTAGAAAAACGCATTTTATCATGAATTAAAACCGTAAAGTATCCGAATCTGAAACATCCGATAAATAGGAAATCTGACATGTCACATGAGCCAGCTGAGTTCCCCTGTGTGACATTTAGCTTCCTCTATTGACAGAAAGGCACTAATTAAAGTCTAAATGGGTAAGGAAAAGTACTTCTGCTGTATTATTATTACTAGAAAAATCGAGATATAAAGGAGCAGCAGCCTGGTTCCACTGAACAAATCAACTCAACACGTTCATGTTTAAGTTTTATAATGTTTCCTAAAGGTGACTAAAGTTTCATTTCACTGTAAATGAGGGGCTGGATTGTGTTCTGAATTAATCTTCCAAACTGACCATTAAGGAAGTTGGAATCCTGAAATGTGGGAAAGCCAAATGAAACTCGAAAATAAAGTTTTCAAAAGATCTGAAAACTTTATTTTTCAACAACATAGATGACTATTTGCCACCTGATACATAATGCAGGATGGTGGAGTTGAGTCAAACATGTTCCAAAAGATAAACTAATAAAATGATTCAAAATGACTTTTGAACCCAGGATGATGGTCTTGATTTGAATATATTTAAGGCTCATCAACATAGACAAATATCTCTTTTAATAGCCAAAAAACAGGATGTTGGTGCAGAAATGTTCCTGTTTTCATTTTAATTAATCTATAGTTATAGTGGATATAATAAATTGGGTTTGAGAAAGTTATTGTCAGCAGCAAAATATCAAATACAAAAAAATAGCAGCAGCGAGGCATTAATCATCTAGAAAGGGATTAAAAATTGGCCAATTTTCTTTTAATCAACAAGTCAAATATCAAAAAAATCTAAAAGTTTATTTTCATTTTTATCCAAAGATTAATTCTTTTTTCAGTCAGTAAACATATTTACAAGAAGCCCAAACTCTGGAGAATCTTGCTTTAAAAAAATTACAAATGTTGGAGAAGAAAAAGCCAGTTATGTCTCAAGCTGAGATGGGCACATGAAAATCTGGAATAGGATTGAGAGAGAGAAAACAACCCAATATGAGGCTCTTTCTAAGGTCACTGATGGATTAAAAGGTGGCTCTTTCTCCCCTTCAGGTTAATGTCAGGCATCAGAAATCAAATTTCAACCTCTAAAACTGATTTGCTTAAACTCCTGATAAGTGTTGGACTTTCATGAGCTTGGCTAAATTGAAAGTTTAATTGCAGAGTCATTAAACATTATATAGAGTATTTAATAGTTAGTTTGTAGAGTAAATTTAGTGTCAGTGTCACAGCCTTCTAAGATAAAAAAGCCAAAATTATTCCAAGCTAAACTTTGACCAATGAAATTATCAAACATTTTGAAAATTTATGCAAACCTCTGCATAGCTCAGTCACATTGCAGGAACAGCAGAAAATGGTGCTGATAAACCAGCATAAACTAAGCAATTCACAGCATTCAAGAGCTTTTTATTAGAAAGAAACCTAAAGGAGTGATGGAGCGGACTGTTTTTTATCCTCTGAGTTGGGAAGGCTGACATTATGGTGCCCAATCTGTTTCTCTCAGTGTCTTTCTTCTTTTCTCTCAGAGTTGCCGTTTTCTTCTCGGTTTGGTCTTTAGTGTAAGCACAAAACGCCGACTAAACGGCTAAACAGAGTAAATGGCAGACAGCGTTTCAGAAGTTGGCAGAGAGAGAGGAGGAGAGGGGCCGAGGTGAAGGCCTCTCTTATAGATCCCTGTCAGTCAGGAAATGTGAACTTTAACAAACCTTTGAAGAGCACTCTAGAGAACTAATTCAGCCTTAGCTGACGGCGTGGGGAGATAGAGAGGGTGAGGGAGAGTGAGAGACGGGGGAGAAATCGGGGGCGGGGGAGGGGTGACAGAGATGAAAAGGGGGAGAGAGATAAAGACAGATAGATAAGGGAAGGAAAGGATATGAGGGGAAGGGCCCAAAAGAGATGAAGGAGGAAGAGATGTATGTTCTTGGGCTGGTTCAGCGGCGTAACGCCTGTGTTTGCTGCCAGATCAACATGTCATGTCGGAGGACGTCTTGTCACGTCAAATCGCTTCTGTCTTCCTCCCTGTCAGTATCCAGTGTCCTGCTGCACGCGCCGCTACACACACACACACACACACACACACACACACACACACACACACACACACACACACACACACACACACACACACACACCAGCTGGATCTGTACGTTCAGGCAACCCCTTCATTCCAAAGGCAACAGCAAGACTTCAAACACTGAGCTGTGTCAATCAGGCCTTCAATTAAATATAAGTGGAGAATAAAAATGAAACACAAGGAACCCGGAGAGAGAAGCTGGATGCTGTACAGGACGTTGTGTAAATACCTTCACAGTGTGCATCCACTGCTGGTAGGACCTTGAATTACCTGAGGAGGGAAAAGCAGGGGTATGAATTAATCACCGTTTCATCAGAAGCTCACTGTTTTCAGGATTATTCAAAAGCAACATTATAAATCACTATGAGCAACACTCAGACCCAGAAAAACAATCCTAAATAAACTACAGTTTAAAAAGGTTTTAGGACTGAATGACTTACAGATCTGTGGAAAAACATTCGCCTCTTATATTTTTACTCTTAATTGTTGTTTTTTGCCACGTATTTGTTTGACATCAGGTTGTTAAACAAATATGAAGGCCATCCAAAGACAAGTAAATACAAAATGCAGTTTTCAAACTGTGATTGCCTTTATTAAAGAAAAATAAATATCCAAGCCAACCAGGCTCTGTGTGGACGAAATTTCCCCCTAAACCTCATAACTTTCACTATGTGTTTGATAACTACAAGTGAGTTTTTTTGGGATTAATGAGGAACTTAATGGAAACACAGGAATTTACAAAATAAAAAACACATTAGCTTTATGATAAATTGTTTTTGTGCACGGATGAGGTAGTTTTTCGGCTGTAACAAAATTTGTGCATTTTACAAAACTGCAATAGAATCTTTTTTTTTTCGCATCACTTGAGTCGTGATCAGCAACCGGATTTTACTGGTTTCATAAAAGACGAAGAAGACAAGAAGTGGTAAGAGGAGGACGGTGCAGTGTGTGATTCATCGCACAATTTTAATTGCATTTCTTTTTTAATAGAAACACTGCAATTGCAAAATTGTGTTTTTTCATCAAAGTTTACGTGCATTTGTAATGGAAATACAGCTGCCATGATTCACAAGTCCCAAAGCCATGGAAATGACTTTAAAACCTTTGTTGACTGTTGGATGGAAGTTTCCCATGTGTTTCTGAATTCCTTTGGTTTGTGGCATGATGTGCTGCTTTTTGTGACATTTCAACCGACTTCATGCAGTCAGACTGGTTCTATGTAAATGATTACTTAAAGGGTAGCAGTCATCAAGCCAAGGTTGGGAAGGTGAACATGTGATCTAACAGGAGGGTTAGATGTATTTTCACATAAACTCTCAAATTTTTCCACTTTAATAAAGAAAATTGTCATTTGTCACTTTTTTGTGTTTCTGTGGGTTTTTTGTCTGATGTTTTGGATAATCACAAACTTCAAAGTGTGAAAAAGTAAGAATAAAATAAACATTTAAGCTGTTTGGTAAACCTTTATCTTTGGGAGTTAAAAGCACAAATTGTGGCAACCATAAAAGTTGCGTTATGGCATTTTGTTGAGAATCCTCTAAGGCTTTAAGAATCTTTTATAAAACCAAACCACTGGGTTGTGGTGCTTTGCTTTCAGTTTCTTTTGGTGCAGACCTTCAGTTTTTTATTTGAGAAGCACAAAGAAAAATTACATCCAAACATTTCCGTACTTAGCTGTACAGGAACAACACAACTGTTGCATTATAAATCAAGATATGAAAAATGAAGACTGATAAACATTTTGCTAGGATTTTCCCTTAAACTTCTTTTTCAGTTTCATAGAAAAGGATTTTTTCTGATATCTGCACTTCTTTGTTGTCAGCATGAGATAAAATTTTGATTCTGAAAGGAATCTCTGAAAGGCCATGCGATCAAGGGCAATGTTTTATTTTAGTTTTCAGATGCATTTTTCATTCTTGCACTAAAATTTAACAGGGTTTTCCTACTTTGCCAGTTTCCACGAAATCCACCAAGTCATGCTCTCAAAGAGAGAAACCTCTCTCTCTCTCTCTCTCTCTCTCTCTCTCACACACATTTCTGCTTTGGCTTTCAGCTTGGCATAAAATACTGAACTTGTATTCCAGGATTCCTCTAGCTGTCAGGGCAGGCATGACATTTGCAAAGCGCAGGATTGCATTAGGTACGATTATTATTGGGAACATACATTTCATAGCAGTGGTGCTTATGCGTGCTATAAATGGCACAATGCTGACTCAGCGGGAGATTATTTACATATGCTTTATGCGTAAAGAGATGATGCAGGAGTGCTGTTAACTCATGTGAAGCAGAAATACAATCCAGGCACAAGCCCACATATTAGAATATAATTGAAAAGCTAACAGATTTCTTTCATTTAAATCCAAAAAGTGAAACTGTAGCAGATATATTTAGATGTTTCATAATATGGTCATCCTGATTCTATTTTACTCTAACATATAGAGTAAAAAAAGCTGTATGTGACAAAAGCCAAGAACCAAAACCTGTTGGTCTCTATCTTCATGTCACCAGATGTTGTACTGAAAATCTTTGGCTGATTTGAAATCTGTCCAGCTGAGTCAATGACATCTCTGAGGAGGGTAAGCAAGAAAATAAAAACGGTCACTGATAGAGAAACTAGGTCCTCACTTAGTGATGTATCAAAGTAGTTTAATGAAAAATTAAGTGGGAGGAAAAAGTGTGTTAGAAAATGTATGTGTTTGATAAGGATAACTACAGCTTTGAGAGGATTGTGAAGCAAAACCCTTTCAATATATATTAATCTGGGCCTTGTTAAAGTCAAAGAGCATTGATACTGTAATTCATGAAAAAGTGTTCAGTGCATATACTTCATAGTAGAAGAGCAAAGCTTCAGTAGGCTGACAGTTCTAAATTAAAAACATTTTTCTTTTGGTTTTATGTGAAATATTAACTTTCTTAAATTTGAATTTTGGGCTTTCATGAGTTGCAAGCCATAATTATTTGAATATCACTTTGTGTTTCAATTTTTCAACTCAGTAAGTTAACTAAAATACCCTTTTCTTAAAAAACTACTTTATTCAGATGTACTTTATACATATGCAGGTATGTACATGCATAAACGGCAAAAACATGCTTCACCAAGAGTCCGACACTAGATCAGCATCTTGAACAAAGTGGAGCGTTACATGCTGGTGATTCAAAGTTGGGCCTAACAAAAGACTCAGGATCAACTGATCTGTCATTTCAACTTCTTCTTCTTTCCCAAAAAGAGTCAAGATTTCCAGGAGCTTCTTAGGATAAACTGAGAAGTTTGTTGTAAATTTACAGTGGCATTGTTCATTTTCACTTTTCTGGTGTCAGAACTGAGAGTTTTGAGCAACACGACTGAAAAACCAGGAGTTGATTTTATGACATTTGTAGCTCACGATGCTAACTCAAGCATCATAACGGGTTTTACATATTTATTTACATTTTGTTTTAAACACGTAAAGCTTTTCTTGGTTGAAAACACAATTTCTACTGCAGTAAAAGTGTTAATCATAACTCTTGTGGTTTATTTTTCTTCCCCTCCCTGTGCTTCACATGAACAATAGCACAGCAGCATCAATGAGGTGCAATAAATATGAAAAATAAATACAGTTAATCTTATTGACAGACAAGTCTGGCATTACTCACTTCCACAGAAGCCTCCCTCTGTGATCTCTTCTTCAAACACATCGGTGAAGCCGCGGCCTGCGTTTAATTTGGCCAGCCGTCCGTCGATGAACTGCAACCATAAATTACAACATGCTTATTAAAGGAGTGGAGGGGAAGCGGGAGAGGGGGCCACACTCACATATACACAGATTCAAACACTTGAGCCTCAGAGGGGTGTTATTAATCCTACCTGACGGAAACTACATCCAGAGATTAGGTGGGTTTCCAGGTAATAGGGATTTGTTAATATGGAGCAGATGAGGGATTAGAGCTGCAGTCTAAATTCTGCACACTGTCTGAGACATGAGGAAGTTTCATTTCCTCCCTTTGCAACACGGAGCCCACTAAACTCCACGTCATAAATAAGCACTTAACAGCCGAGACAGCTGCACGTTTTATTAGCTCAGTGACAAACAGCACATTAATATGTCACGAAATAAACAATAACAAACACTCGTCGATCTAAATTAATAAACTTAGTGCATTCTTCGGATAAAAAGCGATATGAGTTTGCTTACTGATTAAATCAAAACAGAGGAGAGAGATAACAGTTACAAACACATCAAAACCTCTTTAGAACATTTTGGACCATTATAAAGAATCTGCTGCCACACCAGGAGTAGTTTAACTCTGTTGTATATCCTGTCAAAGCTGGATTTTAGTACAATGCTTTTACATAGTTATTAACAATGAAAATCTTCCCAATTTAATAAACAATCATAGCAATCCCCATGTTAACTGAGTCTTAAGTTTCCCTTTACTGGTAATGACTCAATATTTTACATACTAATAATGTTCTGGGAAAATAGGTAATAGATCGTCTAGCATTTTTATAAACACTGAATAAAAATAAAGTCCTTTAAAAAACCGAAAAGTTAACTTTCAGAAGTCATATATATACATATGGATATATTTATATATCAATATGATCTTTGACACTTGAAAAGTATGCAGAAATATTCTCAGTTGTAGCCATGTTTATTTGTCCAAGTAGGTGGAAAAACAGGTAAAAATGATGCAACACCATAATGACAATAATTACAATCTATGTAAAAAAATCCATCTGTGTTTTCAAGGCAAACTTTTTTAACTGATATCATTAATTAGTGAGATAAACCTTCAACCTTCCAAACCCCATTTAACTTTTTAATAACCAACAAATGGCACTATAGTTTTTCAAGAATTAAAAAAAAAACTTGACAGCAACATATTGCCAGACCACTTTTTTTTTTTTTTTTTTTTTTTGTTAATGCAACAATCCTACTCCTCCCCCTTGTGTTAGCACGTCCGCAGTGTAACACCAGCACAGCCTGTTCTTGGGTGCATGTCCTCAGGGACAGCCTGCTAACTAGCGACCGACACGGCTACCCGCTCCTCTGGTCAGGAGAGCTGGAAACTAATCATTAGATCATTTTAATGAGAGGTGAGACTGCAGACTCCATCGGCTGCGCCGCTACATGGCTGGTCCAATTAGCGGAGATAATCAACCCAAATCATCACCTAGCCCGAGCCTCCACTTAAACACCCTGCACCCCCACTCAAACCCCGGCCAGATTACCTGCCTCGCTGTGGGCCTTAATTGGACATTACTCAACAATGGCAGGCTGTGATCACAAACATGTAAACCACCACTAAAAAAAAAAACATCTGTTACATCTGCATGAACAGTAACAAAGGGGAGAAAGTCATTTTCTCTGTTTTTAGAGAGAGAAGAAAAAGCACTTGAAATTTTAAGACCAAATTGGGTCAGATTTATTAACACGAAATACAGATGATTTTAGAATATTGCAGTTTTCAGATCTATTCAACTTTTTCTCACCTAACAGCCACAAAATTCAATGCATCTCATTGTCTTTAATTGTAATATGGAAGGAAAATACGATTCAATGCAAGAGAAATTCTCCAATTTCTCTTGCAAAATAGCTTGCTGTTATCTGTCTATAGAGCTACAATGGATCTGTTGATTAATGCCATGCTGGCTCAACCTGTCAGATTATCAGTTCATAGTTCAGTACTTCCTTTTTCGGATGACACATTAAAATCAATCAGCTGTTCAAAGCTTGTTGCGTAGCTTAGCACTGCTTTTAAACTTGTCATAAAAGTCATCCCTAATCTGTAGTAATGCACAACAAACTTTTCATGTTTTTATTTTGAAAGAAAAAATAAAAACAGAAATAAACAGTTATTATACTAACACTTCTAGCACAAAATGATGTTTGTGAAAAGGTTCAAGGTGTATTGCTACGTCTGCAAGGCACCGGAATGGCATTCTCTCCCATAGAAGCTCATTAATATTTTTAAGGGTAAAGTTTAATATAAAATTAGGGTTACATTCTACAAAGTCATGCTGTGAAAGCAAAATTCTGCCCCCAAACAAATAAGGTGGGCGGAGTCAAGATACATTGAGGGGCGTGGAAAAGTGTGGAGCTGAGCAGGAACGAAGAACAGTCACCAACTCCTCCACTTTCTCGCTATATTTAGCAATTATCTAGATCCCTGTAGTATTTTTTAAAGTGACTAGCAACTAATGTAGAGACTTTTTCCTGCTACTAATATGTCGACAACCTGTGAATCAGTTGACCAGTGAGACGATTTCATACCCGAACGTTGGTCTGCAACATAAATGCTAACCAAGCTGTGCTGTTATAACAATAGGAAAATTCAACTGCAGTAGCCACTGTTCAACTTAAGGAGGCCAGACCTGACATTAAACAAATGTACACAAAAATGTCCAAATTTGCACAGAAACACAAAGCTAGCACATTTACAAACCTAGTGAGTTTATTTGCTAAAAAACGTTGCTTTGGCGATTGCAATTACAAATCCATGCAAAGGTTGTGAATTTAACAAAATCAATCTTCATTACATGTTGTAAAGGGACTTTGTTTTAACTTGGTAAAAAAGGAGAAAGTTATTGATCCTGTAGCTTTTGCCTCAGTTTGTCTGGCCTCTAGTTTGCATAGCCAGAAATGAAGAATCGACAGAAGTTCATTTAGAGCCTAAAAGCAGTCCAAACACTTCCTTATTTGAAGAGTCCCCATGAGTAAAGACTACGACTAAGGAGAAAGTGGCAGCTGTTGACACTGCAAGATATGTTAGGAGAGATGTCAATCAAGCATACAGGAAAAACCCCTCAAAATCTCATGAGGCGCGGATGGAAACATTTGAAATCGACAGTACTGAAATCTGTTCAGTGGTGCCACATGCTTGTTAACTCTGTACTTTATGGAGGAAATGCATTAAGAGATCCAAGATTTATGTAAAAATTGGCTTTGCTATTTTCAGCAACTCTTTCCAATACTGCCTTGGCAATTCTGCTCATATACACCAAAACTGAATAAATATACATATAGAAGACTACTGGCAGTAAACCATCTGGGTACAAGTGCCCCTTCAGGCTCTTGCAACAAGAAGAAAAGGGTTCATTTACTCCATCTCTGTTTGCATAATATCCACATGACAATCGAAGTGTGCTTGAGAGCCTGAGTGAGAGCAGGAGCTGGAGACGGTTGATAGGAAGCAGGTTAATGTTGACAGATGTTCCCCCGCATTCCTTCTGAAGACTTCTCCCACTTGTTCTGTTCTGAACAAAGATGGACTGCTTGACCGAGTGGAGGAAGGAAAAAAAGAGCCTGTGTGTGCAAGAAGGTGAATATGTGACATTTTAAGAAGCATGTGGCCTCTGTGTGTGTATTTTAGGATTAGTGTAAAGACTTACTCAGAAAAAGAAGATAAAATTATTTATGGTTTGTGTTCCGGTTTTCTTTCAGCACACCCCTCCAATATGCTCTTTTTTTATTATCGCTTTATAGGTCATATAAACTCATTAAAACAATGGTAATTTAACCATATACTCTATCGTTTATATAACAAGGTGTACTGCAATGTAAGATTGTCAGTAAAATTTGTCTTGTAAAAAGACAAACTCTTTCAGTTAACTGAGCAATTTAACTCTCCAATTATTCATAATGTGCTGCAGATTTAGATTAACAGCTCTGTGCTGCTCAAATGAGGGGACTGTTACTTAAATGGGTAATTTAAAGGGAGTGAAAAACACTTGCAATCAATCAAAAAAGTACATGTAGAAAAGCAATTTCCTGCTAAGATATGGTAACACCTCCACCTCAGGTAACACTTCAGAGGTATTCACATGTGGTTTGGACTGTTTAATGTGGACTGAGGTCAACAGAGTCCAACAGTATGGTTTAAATTGTGAAGGTTTAAAATCAGTAAGGCCAAGAGTATAAAATTCCAGACTTTGGGTATTGTTTTAAGAATAAATAAATGAATAATTTAGAGTGAATTTGATTTTATTCAAGATGTATGGACTTCCACTAGAGAGCGGGGTAAATTATTGAAATAAAAACAGATAAAATCTATTAAATATGAGACTGAAACAAGATTTACTAACGCTTTGTGCAATGCAACTTTGTGGAAACTGTTCTCTTTTCAGAGAATAAAACCCAACAAGCCTGCAGACCTTCAAAATAAAGAAACTGTTCAAAGCAGAAGTTTGCATACACCAACAGACAGCTTTCTCACTCTCTGAAGTTAAATCAGAGCAAGCTTCTCCTGTTTTAGGTGAGCTATAGTGATAAAATTATTTCTATTTGCTAAATGCCACAATAGTTGGAGAAATAACATGTCAGAGATTTAATTATTAATTTCTTCAAAATCAAAGTTAATTTCTATTTTCTATGTATTTGGTAGCACTGTCTTAATTGTATGACTTGGATCAAATGTTTGAAACATTTTTTGCACAAAAACATTCATAGATGATGAGATTTTAGTTTGCTCAGTTCAGACTATTTTGAGCTCCTTTCAGAATGTTTTAGGGCATCGTGCCGCTTTAAATAAGCTGCTGTTGGCCGCGTCCTCCCAGCTGAACTTTTACACTCTCATGTGAACATGGCTGCAAACAGGTGCACAAGTATACAACCTTACATCTTTGAAAAGCAGAAATAGAGCCTCCTGCACAACTAATTACAATGCAGCAAGTGGTTTCTGGAAGGTAAGTCAACAGCAAAACACTTGTCTTCTCCAGCAGCCATTGTACAGCACACACAGCAGTAAAACCAGCTGACCAAACATGTGGGACCTCTGCTTGGGTTGCTAGGTGACAGGGTTTGGCTTGGCTGGGGTTGCTAGGCAATGAGGCAGTGCCTTTTAAATGTGACTTAACAATCGGGCAGTTTTTGAAGCGGCTCATTTTCCAGACACCAAAAAACTGACTTGTAGCCAGGGGTTTCTAAGCACGCAGCCTGTTATTAAAGCAGTAGAAACCCAAATGGAAATACAAAAACATGCAAAATGAGAATTTTGCATAATATGTCCTGTTTACCAATGCAGGTCAGAACAGGAGCACAAAATTACAATATCTATATGAATGTTGACATAATTTTAGTGAATTAAACAACAGTGTGGTCATTTGAAAAACAGTAGGATGGACTCGACTAAAGACACTGAAGTCCCAGCAGGACGCCAGCTTAATCGGTCTCCAATGTACTGCAACTCAGACAACAAGGAAACTGATTTCTTATTCCTCACTGTATGAATCACCAGACAAATCTTTGCATTATGAACTCAAACTCGAGCTGTAAAAGCTGCAATCGCTATTTTTATCTTGAATGGTCATTTTACTCTGCACCAATGGTCAAGTTTGGCGTTTCAAATAGAAAACCAATTTTCTTCTGTCTTAGTTTTTGTTTCCGTTGCCTATGTGTTTGTCAGTATGTAGACCATGTGTCTGGAAACAGGATAAGGAGAAATATTGGTCAAGACACCAAAGTAGCCGAGATAAAACTATTGAATAAGAAACTACTGACCAAGAGCACATCTTCATTCCCACAGCATGCACCTATCAATATAAAAATTTATGCGTGCATGTGTGTGGCCATGCAAGAGAAGCACTGCATGTGTGTTTCTGAGCGGATGTGGGTCATGGTCAGAGCATCGCTCGGGCAAAACCACTGGCCCCGCTCACTTTAGCAGAAAGAGGAGTGGAACAGATAAGCTCACCCCATCCCCTGCTCTCGAGAGGGGGAGGAGGAGGAGATAAGGACTTGTTTCCCAATGCTACCGCTTGAGGAGGCAGCCGGCCAGGAGGAGGCTTTGAACTGATGCTCACTATCTCCTCTGCCTGGGAAAATTATGAACAGGGTGTCCAGAGAAACAAAAGGCTGATTGAGGGCCGCTGTTCTGTACTCTCGAGGGGAAATCACACAACTATCATGGGTCAGAGAGCACAAAGAGGTGAGGGAAGAAGAGCCAGAGGAAAGCCAGAGGTGCCTTTCCTGTAGTTCTAGCTTCGCTACGTTTAGCATTACTGAAGGGACTTGGAAGAAAACATTAAGTATACATGAGTGATTTTTTTTTTGTTTGTTTTTAAAACAAACCACACATGAATAGAGAATACCTCCTTAAACAGACAAGACACTGAGCACCACAGAGGAGAAACGACTTTCATTACAGTCTGGCATGAGCTTTTTGTGCTTTCAAAGACTGGCACAAACATGTTGAGGTCAGAATGCAAACTTGTTATGGTTTTATACAGTCAGTGGACTCTGCAGCGCTAATTTATCACTTTTGTTTGTACTGAAGATAAAAACTGAATAAACAGAGAAACATTAAAATCTGAGCACGGCGATAATGACCGTAAACAGTTTGAAAGGGTCAGTAACCGTCCATAATCCGGGCTTTGCTCTTCTAAATTCCTCCTCATTCTGAACAACTGAACTGTCAAGATACTAACCGCTAATCCTGAGCAGCTGACAGTTTGCTGAGAGACGGCGTCCATCTGTAACAATCACTTCCCAACCAAAAACCCGCTTAAGGTATTTTGTTGGGCTTCCTAACAAAAGTGCAGTTCCTAGATGGCAACTAAATATGTCCTGTTTTTTTTTACTTGTGTGTTCTTTAAATATATTACACCAACAAGATACACTGTATAAGTAACTGTGAAAGAAGAAAATGATAAGCAAGAATGATGAGAAACCTGCCCCTTTTCACACAGATTAAATTGTAGAACAGAAAACAGACTTAACTCCCACTTTTTTTTGCTATTTTTAAATTGTGTTATCTCCAACATGCAGAAAAGAGTTCCAGTTGAGCAGAGACAAACACACACAGCTGTCTGTACCTGTTTAAAGAGCTGCAGGTTGACAGCCATGGACAGGAAGTTCTTCATCGTACTCGAGCGATGGTTGGCAAAGCTCTCCTCGCAGAATGTGATTGGTTCTCCCTGCAGAGAGAAATGTTTCATTTCACTAAATACAAGTTTTATTTTGTAGCCACAGAAGAAAAAAAATAGCTTCTTGAGTTGAGTTGCAAAGGTTGCTGAGCCCTGGCCTCAATACAAATAAAATTAATGAAAGTTTGTGGTTACAACACGACAGTGTGCAAGGAACTGGATATCCGCTTTGCTTTGGGAGTATTTCAGCTGATTTCTTCATTAGTGAGAAACAAGTAGAAAATTCAAGTAATACTGAAACAGAAAGGAAAAAAGAAGTTTAAGTTTTTAAAAGAAATTGAAAACAGTCCCCTTTCAACCATTTCCCCTGGCTGCGCACATATGAGCTGCGCTGGACCAGATGACGGTGTCCCACTAAACTTCCCAGTCCTCCATATAAACACATTATCACATTATTACCATTTCTTACATCATGTCTGTTGGCCTGTGAGCTATAGACACAGAGGATGACAACAGAACCACTCCGGGCCAATCACACGCTGCCCTCCAGTCAATTCTAATTCATGTTATCTCATAATTAACATAACTCTCACACATTTCAATGATGCTCTAAATTCCTGTGCAGTGGAAACAATGAGCTTTGTCTGTTCAAGGCTACGAGCGCAACGTGGCTCATACAAACAACTGAACAACAGTGGAGAGTAACCTCATTTTCAAGGATGGGAAAATGATACCAGTGGCCCAAATTACTTCACAAGAACGCAGCTCCAGTTTATTCGTGAAAAGTTTTAAAAGCAAAAAGAAGATTTTTCAATTAAAAGAGGGTAAGGTCAGAAAATAGGGTGTCCTAACTTTTCCTCCAAACTACCAGTTTTATTGATACATTTTATTTAACGAATGAAAAGGCTCAATTTTGTAGTTTGAATGCAATTAAATCACTCTTTTGCTGAAACATAACATATCTGTGTTAGAAATCCGTACCTGAACATTTTTTTAAAAAAGTGTATTGGATGATGTGTCCTAATTCTTTTTTCACAGAGACACTTCCTGCCTCTGGCTGACAGCTCAGTCAAAGCTTTTCTGGTCCCACAGACTAAAAACTGGAGAATATTAAGCTTTTTATGCTGGACTGCTGATTCTTTACAATATTCTTCCTTATGAGATCACACTGGCAAATTGAGAAGGAAAACAATATTTTTTACACAATTTCCCTTTTTGAAAATGGTAAAGAAACCATGTCATCAAGCTAAGCAAATGTGTGTTGCTCTTTTATTAGTTACAGATCACCCACTAATAAAATATCTCCTTTCCTTAATGTGCCAGTTATTTTTCAGTGACTGTGGAAGCAATTATTCAAATCTATTATGACAAGCAAGGCCAAATGAGCATTTACGTTCTCCCTAACATTTACGTTTTTTACATTTAATTTAGAAATGTCTGTGGCAGATGGCTGCTTGTATGGAGCCAGGTTCTGGTTCTGCTGGAGGTTTCTTCCTGTTAAATGGGAGTTTGTCCTCTCCACTATCTCTAAATGCATGATGCTCGGCATGAGGGATTCCTGTAAAGTCAACGACACAACACAAGCGATTATCTGCTGTCACTACAAGTTCATCCAGGAGGAGGAAATGACTAATAAACTGAGCTTAAGGCACCCTTTGATAAGTAGAATTAATTGGAATGTTTGTGGGATTGAATTGAAACTGAATTGAACTTTGCAGCAGAGAAAAGACACAGAGAAAGATTTTAAAGCTCACTTGTTTGAGTGTAAATCTGTTCCTGTGGGAAAAACCGACATTTTTAAAAGATTTTTAACACATCTTAAGCAAGGGTGCCAAAAGAGAGGGTGTGTAATGTGATGACATGCTAGCCATTTTCTAAGATCCCATCTTGCTTCACTCTCAGAACTGATTAGCGAATAGCTTGTTCAAACTTTAACCGAGGCTGAGTCTTAATAGTCCTGCTGGCTAAAACTAATTTCGCAGGTTTTTTAACGGAAGATGGCGAGAAACACCTGGCAGAAGAACGTCGAGCTCAAACTGATGGTGTAAGAAAACCCCGTATAATCAGCTGATTGGCTTTCAGCTCATTATCAGGCTCCAGTTTTGTTTCATTTGCAGCTCAGCAAGACTCCCACTAAGCATCCACACCCCTCCTTCTGTTGAGGCATATGGGTCTGTGAACCGCTCAGCACAACTCAGCTCTTTCCAGGAGGATCTTTTCTTCAGCTCAGAACAATGAGCAGTGCCGCGATACTCAACAAATACTGCGGGAAATTATGAGCAACTTCATTAAACCGGATGCTCTGTTTAGATTTTAACATGTATGTTAAATCGGAGGCTTTTATGCAGACCTTGTCTACAAGCAAACCCTGTGAGCGTGAGTGAACTGAGAAATTGCCGCTCACACACACAAACACGCTGCATCTCTGTGCTGGTGTCAGAGGGGAGGCAGTTTGTTCGTGTACTGTCTGTATACAGAGAAAAAGAGAGACAGCATCAATAATGTAGCATCTTGACTCCGGGAGTCCACAAAGTCCAATTAATCTCAAAGACTAAGGAACAAAGGCTTCGCTATTTGACAAACAGGACATGGTGTAGTTTGCTCTGCTCTGACTCAGACTTGATAAGCAGAGAAGATCTAGAAAAGAAATGTTAGGGGGGCTTAGTAAAGGAGAGTTAAACACCAAAGGTGGCTAAAAGGGATCTTCAAAGGGAACGTCCTGACTCCTTCCAGCTCCTCTGACATTTCACTGCTTCAGACAAGCCCACCTTAGCTCTGCTCTCCGTCTGAAAACACACCTCTTACCCTCAGTCAAAACTGCCACAGCCTTAACAGACGCAAGTGAAGTTCGACTCACTTCACTTCAGATAAGACTGCTACCATGTCCTGCACATCACCAAGAGAAAATCTGTTCTATTCACAAAATGCTTCAGGTGTGAATATGAATCCATATTATGTGCTTGATGCTTTATTTTTTTCAGACAGTCTTAAAAGTGTAACAGCTCTGAAAGGTGAGTCAAAACTACGCTGATGTTTCCATTAGTTTCAGGCCATTTGTATGTCAGAAAAATCTGGAATTGAGTGGATCCCTGGTATTCATAGGGTTTATGGACACAGCTGCTTGAAAACAGCTAAACTCTGCAAATACGTGAGATTAAGGCTGGACGATATGACTGAAAATGTGTTTCATATCAGTCAGCATCAATAATTATTGATTAGTGTTGTTGATTTTTCAAAAAAAAAAAAAAAAAAAACAGACTTCTTACAGAGGTTCCAATAAATAATATTTACCGCGTTTCATGTTGGATAAATACACTGAATTAAAAAATAAAGCTGAGGAAAAAAACTCTTCAATAACTGTCAGTAATAAGTGACAAAGGAACTTACAGGTTTATATCTGAGCGCATCTCTGTACGATCCAAACAGAGCGGCCTGCGCTCTCAGGAAGGCCCTGGCCACGCCACTTCCTGTTGCTGTGGACTGCTTCTTCAGCTTGCCCTTCAGAGTGGACACCTGGTGGAAAACATCGAGGATGGGAAAGAGTTGGAGATGATAAAGGCAGGGATCAGGGAGAGAGGGGAGGGAGACATGGAAGGGTAAAAGTTAAATTATCACCTCTGAAATTGGTGAAGGAAACAGCTAGCCTATTCTGGGTGTGAAGTATCACATTTGCAGGTCATCTAAAAAAAAAGGGATAGGAAAGAATGAAAGCCTTTCCTTCAAGCTTTTCTGTTGTGCTGCTGGGAGCACCTGCTGCTTTGCTAATTGAGCAGCACATTGGGGCAGGAGGGAGGGGGAGTTGGAAAAGAGGGTAGGGAAGAGAGGAAATAGAAAGTTGCATCTTTGCACTTCCTCCTTCAGCCCTCCTTCTTCCCCCGCCATCACCTTCCCTCCTTTCATTTCTGCCTCCATGTCTCAAGTCTCCTGGTCCTTCCACCCAGACCTGCTGTTCTCCCCTCCCCTCTTGGCTCTCCCAGACTCCCTCTAGAAAGGGATTCTTGACATAAAACGTCTTTAATTATTTCCCCCCCTCTCCTGGCTCTGTCTCTAGGACTCCAGGCGAGAGTGGAGGAGCAGCAGGCCTGAGCTTGTTTCAGGATGACAAAAGATTCACCCTGGCCACCGAGCCCTGGGGAGTCTGGGAAGGAAGTTGTCAAGAGGCTCTCCTCACCTGCTCAGCAGTGGTCTGACTGTGTTGTGGAAGCGCGAGGAGGAGGCAGCAGAGATACAGTAGTGATGTCATGTAGCGAGGGACTGTCGCTGTCTGTGTGGGCTGCACCAGCTTCACACTAAAGCGTGTTTCTCGTCTACATTACTCGGGGGGGGAAAAAATCAATTGTAAGCCGACGCAAAGAAGGAAATGAAGGGTTGAAGCTTCAATTCCACTTCTGCAATATGTAATATTGTGTAAAAATAACTTTACATATGCAAGAAAACAGTGTCTAAGGTAACAAGTCGAAACTCTTTTGATTCACATTTCTACATTTTAAAACTGAAAAATTGACAACGCATGCTGCTGTGTGAAACCAGAAAAAGAGTAAATTAACATTTAGAGTTAGCAGTCTGGTTCCTCCATTTAACACTGCATTGTCAATTTCAGCAGTCCAACCCAGTCACTGTTTAAAACAATGCAACACCAGGTTGTGACGTGTGTGTGTGTGTGTGTGTGTGTGTGTGTGTGTGTGTGTGTGTGTGTGTGTGTGTGTGTGTGTGTGTGTGTGTGTTCTGGTGTGTCGCTGCTGTGTTTTATTGCTGACAGACTTTTTATTTTGTAGTTCTAATGAGAAAAATGCATTAATCAAACATTTTTATTGTGTCTTCCTAAATCAGGCATGTGTGTCAAGGTTTTAAAACGTTATGGATAAAGTTATGAACATAAATCGGGAATCAGAATCAGTCGATTTTCTCTCTTTATTTGTATTATTTTATGAACCCATCAACAAACAGCACATGCATAATAAAATCAGATAAGGCTGAGGGACAAATTAAATCTACTACTCTAGTCAAATAACAGAACTCTCATGTATTATATCAAACTTGGGAGTTTTTTTTTTTTAAATAGGGTTGTCTATTATTTTTATAAGAAATATTTTGTTAAATATTAAAATTCAATTCTAAGTGTGATGGCTTATATTTTAATGCTCATTTGAATTGTCTGTACACTAGCATGATAGACAGCGCTAAAATCCTTCTCTTGGCTCTGATTGGTAATTTCTGACCAATCAGACATTGAGTGAACAATGATGTATTTCTGCAGTCAGTACAGGGAGCTTTTGGAGAAGGCAGAGGAGCTTGATATTTTTCACAGATCCGTTTCATATTATACTGTCACAACATTGTAATAGTTTTAACAAATGTGCAAAAAAATCATTTTATAAAACTTATATAACCCAGCTTTAAGGGCAATGTCATGTTTCTGGACTGTGGGAGGACGCTGGAGTACCTGGAGTGAACCCAAACATGCACAGGGAGAACATGCAAACTCCACGCTGAAAGACCCCATTAGACACCAGAGCCCTTTTTCTGCAGGGCAACAGTGCTGCCAACCCCATAATTATCAATATTTTGTATTATTTTTAGTAGCACTTTTATTAATTGTTGCTTTTCTGGTTAACCATAAATCTTGGCTTCCATCTTTTATTACTGTAAAAATGTAGTATTCTTTTCTAAAGGGTATATAACACAGTGACAATTTCATCCAGGCCCCCCGTCTAATTTCAATCACAGGTGAGATCAATATCGCTGCAGCTGGGAAATCTGAGCGGATCACACATGGAGGAAAGAACTGAGATGCTAAGAGACAAAAGAAAGAAGGGAAGAAAGCAAGATGTCGATCTTAAACTGGGACAAAGACAAAACGAACTGTGTTGATTCCACTCCCCTGGGCTTTCCCCACTCTCCACAGCGTCCCCACGCTGCCGTCGCAAAATGCTTCCAGGCATCAAACAGAAAGTTTACCATGGTTAAATTAACAAGTGTCATCTCCATATTCACTCATTCTACTAAATGCTTTTATGTTTATGTAAAGCCCTTTGTGGGATTAATATTTCATGTTTATGTGCTTATCACACATTTTTATTTATTTTTTTATTTCTGGAAATCATTAAACTGTCTCTTTTTTTTTCGTGGGGAGGAATCAAAGCGAACACGTCGTCAGTCTATGAGGGGGAGGCGTACCCAGAAGACTGTCAGAGCAGACGGGATAGTCGAGTTTACCCTGCAGAGTCCTGCACTGCGGCTCTGAAAGGGTGAGCAAACACTTTTTAATGAGGCTGGGGCACAATCTGAGTTTTACTTCCCCAATAACACAAAAAAGGCGCAAAAGAGCAGCGAGTTTAAAATTAAGAAGAATAAAACAGTGGGGCAAAAAATATTCCTAATGTTCAGATAAATTGCTACATCTCTCAAACACTTTTAGTTGTGCTGCGCGAGTGCGAACCTCGTTTTTGCTAATAGAAATCAAACCTCGCGACTCGTCCTCGCTCACATTCCCGACAAAAAAAATAAAAAAATAATAAAATGAAATAAACGTGTATTTAGTAATTGGATCTTGAATGTGGTGCCTACGCCACAATCATCAGGTATGCCTCCACGGTAATGGCTCTGTCAAACTAATTAACTTCTACAGTTTGAGTGAAGCTAACGAGACGCGTACAGGCATCAGAGGAAGGCCAGGCTCTACAGGTGATAACCCTATTTGGCAGTGACATTTTTTAGTGTAAAGTCACAGTGGCGGTGATGAGATCAAAGGCAGAGACTCCCCCATTGGGTCCAATTAGAACTATAGCATTGTACAGGGAAGGGGTGGCAGCCAAAGAGAGGGGAGTGGGTGGCTGAGGGAAAGGGGAACAGAAAAAAAAAAACTGTTGAGTTATAATATTCATAATCTATGCAGAGAGGCCTTTCCAGTACAGGTCTTCTCCCCATAGCTGTGATCTTTTCAATTTACATCAAGGGAAGATAGTCGGGGATGAAAGCGGGGCATCCGAGGCGCGCAGCCCACAGAGGGCAGACATGGGGCCTCATTAAGGCCCGGCCCAGACAGCCCCAAACAGGGTTTGAAGTGCGTCATATAAAGAGCACGGGGTCAAAGGTCAGACATAGAACAGATCTCCATTTAACTCTCCAGCTGGAGATGATAATTAGCAGGTGCAATCATGATCCCTGTCTGACTGTAAGGGATGATACCTCCATAGGTGACAGCAGAGAGCGGAGGGCCGAGAATGTCGGCGCGCATGGAGGGCCTCGCTGCGCTCGCATACACACCGCCATTCATCAAGCGTCACCGCTTATCAAATGGTTGTGTCTGTATAAGACATGCTGCGTTACATTCTAAAAACTAATTTCTATAATTGCAATTATACTTCTGTCTCTTACTTCTTCTATAAATGGGTTTACATTCATGCAACGTCCATCACAGAGGTGTAGCGACTATTCAAAAGTTCTGTCATTCATCTGGGTCCTGTATCTTACTCAAGGCAACTTCTTCTCCAGTTAATAAAACGTTTTAGCTCCGACACGATTGAATGAACAAACCGCTCCTTCAGATGTTTATTGTAAGGTTTTGTGGCCCATAAAGAGGGAGCTGGATGGACTCCCCTTGCCTTGCAAAGCTTGAATTGTGGATTGTGCTACTCAAGAAGAAGTCAGAGTTGCAACAATAAGAAGACTTTATATTAGTTCAGTTGCTAAAATAAACTAGCAGATAAATCCATCCTTGTCATTGATATGATGCTTGATTAAATTCCAGAGAGAAAACTTAGTGTCTTAAGACTTAAACTTTTCTAAAAGTTTAAGTCTTTCTCAAGCAGGATTGGTTTTTCTAAAGTTTTGTGCTAAATTTATTCTATACCCAACGTCAACTATTCAGAGTTCATTTTACTCAGTTTATAGTCAGTTTAGCACAAATCCATTGTAAATTTGACATTTTCCCCATTTATCCCCAATATTTACTTCCCTATAGTGGTAGATACGCAAGCAAAAAGGTGATAGGTTGATTTTATAAATATTGGTGGCCTCTTTCTGTGCATGTTTTGCATTTTAGCAACATTATATGCAGGTTTATTGAGTAAATAAATAAAGCAGTGTTACTGTAAGGTATATAAAGATCTGCAGGATAATTTTTATGATGCAAAATGTTTCCAGACAATTAAAGCCTCATTTATTGTTTCTTGGTGAAAAAAATGATTATAGCTTCATATAACTTACTTCAGTAATATTTGCAAAAATATTATTTTTAAATTCTAGAGATTCTGTTTTTAAATCTCTATTTAAAAACAGAGATTTTGTATGCAAAAAATTATGTGAGTGAAGGAGAGAAGAGAGAAAATTTTCAGTTTTTGGATTCAGAAAAAATAATCCTTCAAGTGTTCCTTTATTAATAAAAAATACATAGTAGTTTTAAGTTGATTATGCCTGTGTAAGATTAATGATGTAGCACTTTTTACTCTTTGCTACATATCAGGACAAAGCTCGCAGATAAAGACATGAAAGGAAAAATAAATCATCTGAAATAAATTGACAGAAGCTTAAAAAAACAATCAATTTTGAGTGCTTCATGTTTGAAAATGCAAAAAGGAGTGGCAAAAGCTTCAGAAAACCTTCGACTGCAACACATTCACAATTTCTCTGGTGTCCATAAAATCCGTAAAAGTGATTGTACTGGCGTCACATCTCAGTCTGGTTTGATATAAAGCTTTTTTTATTAGATACTTTATACAAACCACAGCTGTCCTGTAAACTAAAGGCCTTGAGGACGCTCTGCACAGAAACCTATTTGTTATTCAAAGTTTTATGAGTTTTATTATTTTAAAATGCAGTCAATAATTGTTAAAAGCAAAATAGGAAATCAGAATCACAGCATTGATAAAGCTTAAAAAAGAAAAAAAATGAAACATATGGAGATTTCTGCATAAACCATGAACTTCAACCAGAACATCACCAGAGAAAAGGGGGGAAAAAAAAATAAAAGCCTGACTGACAATATTGAATACAATATACATATAAAAAGAGTAAATCAAAGAAAAAAATAGACACACTAGGCCCTGCATATATATTTAGAATTATAATCAAAAATTTTAATACAACATTGCAAACCTCTCCCGCAAATAATGACCCCGACATTTGTCTGTTGTTGGAGGGGGGAAAAAAGGGAATAAAAAGTTGAGTTTTCTCTTCGCAAAAAGAGTGTTTTGTTTAAGCTTCTGTCCAGGGAAAGAAAGCCATGGGGACGCAATTAAAGAACTACAAAGAAAAAAATAGTTATGAAAATCTCCCACTTTCTTTTGATGTGCTGTAGTCTGAAGTGTACACACACACGGCGCACGCACAAAACACACAGACACAAATCCGAACAAAGACACAGAGAACAGACATACAGCACAGTCTAACAACTGCAGATGCCTACATGCACACAAAGAGCATGGGACTCGGATGTCTATGAAACAGATTCATTCATTAAACTAAAGATTAATATTAGATTTCATAATTTTATCTCCCAATTAACCTTTTTCCCTATTCGTTAAGCTGCACAGTAGAAGGGATTATTAGATAAAATAATGGGATGGAGTATATCTATTTTTAGTTTTAAGCATAAGCGTTTAAAGCATAATTTCACTGGAAATGATGTGCGTGAATGAAAAAAACAAAACAAAAACAAGATGAGATCAATTACAAAGTACATAAATTGTTGATCTATTGTGGAGTTAATGCAAAGCAGGTAATTGTTAGGAAAAAATGAAGAGTAGGAAAGCAGAAAAGAGGAAAAGCTGAATGCGTGTATGCGTGTGTGTGTGTGTTTTAATAGGGCTATGAGTTTCTCCCCGGTGTGGGGTTACTTTGTCAAGCTGACCTCTTATAGCAGCTGAGCGGCAGAGTTTTGCATACATAATTAACTATAGCTAAATGTCATCTCTCGCTTCAATAACCATCGCAGTGGGTGTTGCTTCTCTCCCCCTTTTTTTTTTTTTTGACTTCTCATCCGGAGTGAACCATTGGCAGAGCAGCTATATGTGAAAATGAAGTGCAGCTTTTAAAAATCCACACAAGTAAACAGAGGAGCCGCAGTGAAGGGAAATGAACGAGTTCGCCGACGTTTAAAACAATCACAACCCGGAAAATAATTGTCAAATGAGCAGACTCTGACATTTGCAGCTGGTAAAATACCGGCTCGCCAACAAAAACGACATCCGAGTCTTTATTTGGAGCTTGTTATTATACACTGTGGACTGTTCCTGGTAAAGTACCGCATGTATGTGAGCTGGGCGGCCACATTTTCCCACAACGAATCGCATGAGAAACTCTGCTTTAAATGGATCAGACGCACTCGGTTTGTTTTAAACAGAAAGAAGCGCAGAGAAGATCAGATGGACAAACAAATGGTGGCAAAAGTTTCCTCCTGAGCGACACCAGAGAGTCGCTGATGAACGCTCCTGGTTGACAGCGTGTAGGTGTGCCTGAGTGCATCTGTGCACCTACACGCGAGCGCTGCCTGCCGTCTGCAGTGCTCTGTAGTGGCTGATGATGTAGATGTTGCTCCCCAGAAAGTGAGCGCCCAAATTAAAGCCGCGATGTTTGATTAAGTGTGCCAGGTGATCTCAGGAGAGGCGCGGCAGACACAGCCTCAACCCCCTCACTCATTTGTAAACCTCCAAATGCGGGCTTGAAATACAGGAAGTAGGAGTGTGTGCTGTAAATCCCCCCCACCCCCCCACCTCCCCGCCTCCCTTGATTGGGAATACAAATGATCAAATGTACGAGGGCTAGGATTGTATGGGTACACGGTGTCAGCAAAGCAGCGAGCGGCAGAGAGGAGGAGAATAGAAGGAATTAGGTTTGTGATGTGTGAGAGAGAGGGAGCATCTGAAAATAAAGATATAAGCTGCATTGTAGCTCCTCAACTTGAATGTGTGGCACAGAAAGAATAATACATGAAAAAAATCTGTCATTGGTTTGAGATCAATTGCCAGAATCAAATAAAAACCTTATTCAGTCACACGCTGTTTGTTTTCAGAATTAACCGACTCCTAATTTGCTATTCTTGGATGGTTTTAATGACTAGCGAGGTAAACAACTTCACCAACCAAAAGTCAATTATAACTTTATCAGTCTCCAGTTGGGAGAGGAGATGTGGATCTTACAAAAAGCAACACAAATACCTTGATCTTTTTTGTTAAGTATTTCTTCTCAGCGTGCTTGTCAACACACTGATTTCACTGACAAAGCATGGTGTCACAAAGATTAAAAAAAGTAGCAAACTATTGCAACTTTTGGTTGAACTTTACAAGTTTTCAGGAATGCAAAGGACTGCTAAAACACATTATGCAAAATTTAAAGAATGCTCCATTTTCTCCCAACAACTTATTTAAATAGTTGTGGGAAAAAACAGCGATTCAAACAAGAGAACAAAGACTACACTAGCTCTACACTGCTGCTCATACAATAAAGAGAACATTAGAGAATCTGCATGGCTGACCTTTAACTGTTATCAGATATGCACATTGTTATTTTACTTTTTAACTCTAAGCCTGGCATTATATGTTAAATAACTACTGCGCAAAAACAGTAAAATGCAGAATCTTTGATTCATTTGACACCATTTCCTATTAAATAGACCCAAAGTTTAAAGTTCATTTGGTGTTCCTCAGGGCTTTGTGTCCAAGATATTTTTTATTTAAATGAAAAAAAAAAAAAAAAAATCAGTAGAGTTCCAACAGTAACAAATATTTTAACGCTTACAGATCAAAGTATTTTTTGATCTGGTGTAAAAGAAAGAGCTGCTGTGTGTGGAACAAACTTGGAAATGTACAAAATAAAAAGGTGCTTTGGCTATAATTCAGTAAAACACAGTTTATGTTATTCATTTATTAAGATCAAGAAGCATAAAATAAATAAAATAAAGCACATTCAGTACGACAATCACTTCAAACAAACTGTTTAACTGTATTTGAATTAAGAAGCAGTACTTATAAAACAACTATGTTCATTAACAAGTTGCAGGAAAAAAAGCATAGTCACAAAAACTGTTTATAGAAATAAAATAATTATTATTAAAATAGAAAATATTCAAACTCACTTCTCAGTTTTACTTTTTAACAGCAGGAACCACGTATAAAATAATGGTCACTGCTAATATACAAAATTGTTTTCTCTCAGATATGGAGGATATAATGTAAAAATGCTCCTGTTAATCTAGATGAGGAGTTAAAATGCAGAATAGATGGAACTTCAGACCCAAAATGTAACTGTTTTAAACAAAGTATGGCTTCCACAAGTGCCTAAGTATACAAGTTCATACACACACAAGTTTGTATTTCTATCCATACTAGGACATAGTATTGCTTCATTTATGCATAATCCAAACACTTAAGCCAACATTAAACATTACCAGTATATTACAAACCCTCAACTTAATTCACACCATACATCTAAAGCCAACAGCTAACCTGGCAAAAGAGGCTCCACCGCATTAATACTGGGCTTTGCCCCCAAAAATCCCAATGGTTTTCATAAGGCCAGTAAATATGCAACACAGGACAGCTTGTTAATTAGTTTTAGATTTAAATGAATGTCATTCAACCAAGACGTTGTTCCTGATATAAAATGAGACAAGCCTTTCCAGAAACCGTCTAAAAGGAACATTTATTTTAAAAATAAATTGATGGTTTCATTTACGTTTTATATAAAAATTATGTTGAAAATTATTTATACCCTTCTCAATAACCAATGGATAAATCTTTGTAGCTATGGGATCACAGCTACGAAACTCTTACACATAATTGCTGACCAGGTTTCCACAAATGTTTTGACGATTCCTTTATGGTGATTAGCCCCAAGTGTGTGAGGTGGGAAGATCTCTTTGCCATCACCCTAATTATTACATCACTCCACACATTCTCCATCAGATTCAGAATCCAGAAGAAACATGTCGGTAAACTTAAAGTCTTAATTTAAACATGTCAGGGGTATGAAAAATTTTGAGCTTCATTACTGTTTTGTTCATTTATGTGGATTTATATGTCAATAGAAATTAAGTCATGTATGGTATGCACATGTATAAAAGTGATTAAAATAAAATGTGTGAAGCAAACGGGGAATAAAAAAAAGAAGTCAACAGAACAGGTTGGATGCAACAATAATTTAGCTTCTTCCTGCTCCTTTTGGATATGTTCTTTCTAATTGAATGACTATAATAATAATAGATGAAAAATCCGTAATTTAATTCCCAAAGTTCATTTCAGAAGATCACGGCTTCCTTTGGCACCCTTTAATAATTACTCTCTCAATAGATTTAGCCTTCCTTTGCAGAACGGAACCGCTACCAGCTTACTAGTATTTGTAATAGTCAATAAATGTGAAATATTATGTGTGAAACTGTGAGAAAAGGCCGTTATGGGGCGGGCACTTGTGGAGCTGGGGTAGGGGTCCCGTCTGAAAGGGAGCGGCTAATTCAGGACAACTGTGAACTCTGAACCTGCTAAAAGCACGGCCACTGGTCAGCCGGGCCGCCTAACCAAGTCCATATGCGCTCACAGTCTGCGCCGCCGTAATTACACGGATCTCTAAAGGTTTGTTTAAATCAACATCAGAGGCGCTTTGTTTTCCATCACAGTTGGACCTGAAGCACAGACACGTTTCGCCTGTAGCCTTTACCTTTTAATTCATGTCGTGCTGCATATATTCTTAGAAAGTGACGCCGGGGGTTTGCGAGTGAGGATCGCTGCGACTCCTTAGGTCTCAGGGCCCGAGCTTCACTCTGAATAAACTGGAGTGTTAAGTAGCCGCTGTTACAGTGAGAACTGGAGAGAAATAAAAAGCGGTTTTTAATAGCTGAGAAACGACGCGCAGACAGAGAAGCGCTCGGCATTAATCAGGAAATCAGGCCCCAGTTCAGTAAACAGCACAATGCCTGTAACATCTCCTTGTGTGGAAACACTAACATCAAATGCCATGTGGCATGTCCTCATCACTAACAAGCTAACTAACAAGAGACCTGGAATTCCACTCAATTAGTACCTGCTCGCTTTGTTATTAATCTACTAGCCTCTGTGAATAGATAAGAGGAGACAGGAGGGAGAAAAAAAAAACTTGTATGGGAATAAAAAAACAACAACAATTTGTTCCGATAAATATATTAATGCCAGCAAAGTTTCTGTTTCAGGTGCTGTAATTTGACATGATATGCGAGCTATGTTCTGTCATTAGTCAAGAAAAATTGGTGAGCAGGGGATCAAAGCGAAAAAGGCACTGAGCCTGCCACTTAATTTATCACACGGCAAAAAAGACAAAGGCTTTTCTCTCTGCTTCTGTCGCTTTTCAAAAGCCTCCACTCTTTTTATGACAAACTCAGTTTGCAATTTAATTTAGGGCTTCAGTCCCCAGGTGCAGAGAAGCGAGCAGGCAGGAAGTGAGAAGACGGTACTGCAGCCAGACAGGCACACAGGCAGAGAAGTATGAGAAAGCAAACAGCGGGTGCAAGAGACGTCCAGGTTGGCGGGAAGTACTGCGAGAGAGACACGTAGGCAGACAGGTGCCATGAAACCCGAGCAGCCGGGGAAGCAATAAGGCAGGCAGGCAGGCAGGCAGGATTGAAAGTCGGCAGAAAATGTTATAAAGTGGAGAAAAGAACTCACGAGGTAAAGAGACGTTCGTACGCGCTAGCAGTCAATGTTGGCAGAGCAGTGCTAAATCAGGAGAACCAGAGAAGTGTGGGAGTGTGAGCAGGTCTGGGGTCTGCTGGGCAGTGGGTTGAATTATGTAGTGCTGCTGGGGGAAGGAGTCCAGTAGGCAGTGGAACCTGAGCGTATGCTGTTAGCAGCGTGGGTAATAGTGCATCCACCGCCTCAGCTGGGATCCCAGCGCCTCACAGAGGAGCTTTAATACACACACTGTGAAGACCAACTAAACAAACAGATTCCTGCTTCCACCAAGACAGGGGAGACGAGCGCATGTGTTGTTTCCTCGTGGCTGTGGACGTGTGTGTAAAAGTGTGAGTGACCCTGACGCCACGGCGATGCTTCCTGTAGCACTGACCAGCGTCAGCGCTCCATTAATTAAAGAGACGATGCGCTGGCAGGTGGCTTCACTGCCCACACTGGTAATTGGACCCTTTCTACCCACTCTCTCCCCCCCTACAAAATCACCCATCTCTGCCTTTTCTTTCCTTTCCTCTGCCTCGTTCCCTCCCCCCATCTCTCAGAAACGTGCCAGTGGGCAGGCAGCAACGCAAGACTTTGTGAAATAATGATTAGAATGGATGAAGATGAAGGGAAGGGAGTTTCACATTTTCCCACATGCCTCTGATGGTCGGGGAATGCTGTTTGCCTTCAAGCGTCATACGACGCGACGGGAGTTTACTTTAGACAGCCACAATCTGAGAAGCCAGAGCTGCAGTCATTAATGATGTGGGGAGGGGACAGAGCTGTACTTTGACAAGTTTCTGGATGTGGGTGTGCGCGCGGATCTGCACGCACATGTGGGCAGAGATGTGAGAGCGAGATTACGTCGGAAGGAGAGAGGGAAAATAACCTTGATGTGCTGCGTGTGGAATGACAATAAAAGGCTGAGATGCTGGAGACGGTCGTGTGTTTCTCACCACGTCGCCGGGTAGGTTGTGCAGGTCATCAAACGGGGTCTCCAGGGTGTTCGTGTCCACATTCAGGATGACCACATCCTCCAGTGATCGACTGCGTACCCTCTGTAAGACAAAACGTGCAGTGTGATCTACAGCAGCTGTGGACAGAGTGAAAACTTCACAACATATCGAGTTTGGAAAAACGCAGCGACTGGAACTGCGTGTCTGTCTTATTCTACTGTCTGTTGAGTCCCAGCACAAGCACAATTTAATGAGGAATGATTCTGTGATCACCTGAAACAAACAGCAAAGGGAAAGACGGGAGGGAGAACATCCTGAGACACATGGAAGCTGGGATGGAAAATGCAGATTATTGCAACAAAACGGGTTTTCTGGCACAAAAAAATTATTCTTCAAGTTAAATCGTGAAACATTGTGTTATAATTTTATGAACTTGTTTATCGTTATTTCATGTTATGAAAGAAGCATTCCTCAAATTATGACAATCTGTAATTTTAAATAAATAGCTAAAATTGCCACTTTTGGGGGCTAATTTTGGATAAAGCTTGTCAGCAATTTATAGAACAAAAAATGTTTTCATCAACATATCAAAAAAGAGAAAAATATCAGAAACTAGAACTTTTAAAGTGGTCTTCATTTTAGCAGAACTAATAATAGATAATAATCTATAAGTTTTCTTCTCTAACAACAAATATTTTTGTCTAAAATATCCAAAGCTCTTCTTAAACGGCTACATTAACATATAAGGCCTGCTTGATGCTTTTATGTATTACAGAGACTACCTACATCACAACTAAATGTTCACATTTGAATGTAAATAACAGAAGTAAATTCATCATAAATTTCCAAAAGATAATTTAATTTGTCAAAAGGGTTAATAGCCATCCATCCCCCACTGTTGGTGAATGAACTACATGAGATTGCCCATATTTTTTGTCTACTGCTTCAGCTACACCAGTTACTTAAACAGAACCTAACCAGAGGCGAATAGATCAGAAAGAACAACACATCATGCCTTGATCTAGTTATGTTCAAAAGCATATGAGACATTGACATCCATCAGTCTGAAAAGGGTTAAACATCATGTCTAAGGTTTAGTAAGGAGTCAATGTTGAGAATGAGTTAGAAGGTCAAAATTACACTTATCCAGCATATGCAAACAAAGATCTTGAGGATTGAAAAGAAAATGATCTGTGATCTATTGAGAAAACAAGGAACCTTTTGGGAAGTGTTGCATCCTGGAAAGAAACTAACATCAGAAAAGAACATTATGCCTCCAGTGAAACATGGTGGTGTTAGTTTGATTTTGCGTTGCTGGATGACAAAACTAAGATTTCTGCTCTGTTTTTTTGAAAGAGAATGTTTCTCTCCATCAGCTGGTCACCTTAAAGTCAAATGTGAAAAGGTCATGCAGCGGTACAATGATCCAAAATATGCCAGCATAAATATCCCTGAAAAGCTCAAAGAAAGAATAAAAATGCACAGATTTAGATGCTGACTTCAAACAGGCCATTTATTCTCAGAAAGTGGCTGAATTAAAAGACTTCCGGCAAAAAAGAGGAGGCCACAAAACTCATTCCCAGTTAGCACAACTGTTTGTCAGATTTGGGAGACAGTGACTCTGTTTTAGTTATTCAGATTTGAAAACTGCATTTTGTTTATGTTCAAATATGTTTGATGATCTGAAATATGGAAGAAAAAGAAAAGAAATAACATCTTTAAAGGGGGAAAAATAAACTTTTTCTAAGACCACTTTCACCCTAATTAACTGAATTTCACTGATCTTCACTGAATTAGAATTGAAATGCATGTAATTGTGTTAACATCTATTTAAATTATTTGACTGTTTTGGATGATCTTAATTATACATATTCTGGACATAAATTAGACTAAATTAAGAATCGGAATCAGTTTTATTGGCCAAGGTTTTGTGCACAAATAAGGAATTTGTTTTCTATTTCAAGCACTACAGATAAAGTCCCACACATCTTGATAATTAACAATAAAAAACTGCGAAAGGAGAAAAAAATTTAAGTAGACCACCTATACTAAAACACACACATGGAAAATGAAGAATGAGGCTGAGAGGAAACATTTGGACTCTAAGCGCGCGTTCCACAGAACCAGAAACATCATGCATCAACAACAACCCAGCGATGCTGCGCTGTGCCGAGCGCATCCTGATGGCGACAAATTCAACAATTATTTCAGTGTGGTGCAGGAAGGATATGGGCAGGTGTGGTGTGTGTGCATGTGTGTGTGTGTGCCTGCGTGTGAGTGGGGTGGGAGGCAGCATAGTGTGTGAATTTCTAGTTTGTCACTTTTGTGACAGCCTGTGCAGCGGAGGCTCACATGCTGATCTGGACTAATTATGTAGTGGCGGAAAGAAGGTCTGTCACGGATGCAGAGTGTGATAAATACTGCCACTGCCGCAACTGTCATACAACTATCACACACACACACACACACACACACACACACACAAATGCACACGTATGCGCGCAAACACACGTGTGCATAACATTATAGGCAATTACACACACGCGCACACGCCTAGAAACTACCACTAACACTCGCACACGAGTGCAAAAATGTGTGCGCTCTTGCGTCATGCGTTCACATGAAACAGCCGCACTGATGACGGCCTGCTCCCCAACCAACACAGGGTTTAACAATGAAGAAGAAAAGCTCTTTGTTTGCAGATGCTTTTTCTGCCTTTCTGTCTCTGGCTTCTGTACTTCTGGTTCAGAAGCCAAGGCACACAAGCAGTAGACGGAGCAGAAACAGACAAAAAAAAAAAAGAAAAGAAAGAAAAAAGAAAAAGATGTGAAAGTGTAAAAAAGTTGGGATTTTTAAAAGTAGCATTGTTTAATTCATGATGAATTAACTCTTAAATATTCGACACAAACTCAGAATTGAGTTGTCATTTGTTTCAGACACCGCAGTTCAACAAAACATCTGGATTAGCAACGAATAATCAAAATCAGTTTTCACAGTTTACACATTTCAACCCCCGTTTTCAAAACGCGGAACGTTCATGGAGCATCTTTATGATTTTGCAATAACATTTATAGCTTACGCATGGATAAACTGATTCGATAACATACCTCAAGCAGACTATAGTGAACTCCCACGAAGTATGGCATCGGAGCACTGAGGATGTAGAAGGTACAAGACATCCGTTAGTGGTGTATACAGACGCAACGTTTATTTGGAAAATAGCATCTACATTTCAGTCATTGTATGCAAATTTAAATAACTAAAGATTAAAGTGTCTTCACTGTATGGATCTGTTGCTTTTCTCCAAAATTCATAAATAAGACATGCACCGATCTGGATTTTTCCAGGCACATACCGATTTCCTGTTTTCTTTTACATTTGACCAAGTCCAATTTTTCTTGCTAAGGAAAATAATATATAAAAGATAAAAACAGAACATACTGCAGGTTCTTTGATAGAGGGAGCAGATTTTAATGCAACAAAAAAGGGGAGACTAGATTAATGTCATTTATACTTCAAAGGATATAATTAATTTCTAACTAAATGCTGGTTAATGTTTTAATAATCAGATTATATAGTATATTATTGAGTCAGTCTTTATCTTGTGTAATTGACTAGTGCATTTTTATACATACTTGTGAGAAAAACATGTCTGATAATCCAGACTGGATACAAAACACCAAAAATGACGATGATTTATGTTAAGTCAATACTTAACAGAAGAAAATACTAAACCTGACCGGAAAAATAATCTGAAATGCAGATTATTTTCTATATCAGGATGTCATAACATGATAATGTCACAGGCAGCAACAAGCCTTTTTATATCCAAGGCCCTCAGAACAGTGGAGTTATTTTTATGGAATCCAGGTGCAATAAATGCTGTTTCCCTTTTCCTGCCTCTACAGAAAAATACACACTGCTGTCACTAATGTGTGAACAGAAAATAGTTTAAGAACATAGACAGCAACTTGAATCTCCTCAGAGACAGCTGATAAATGTCTGATCGTATTCCAATAAGTATTTCTGATATCCTCTTATTTATGTTTTAAATAAAAAAATTGACAGTATCACCAAATGTGATTATACTCATCTTAAAGGTTCTCTGAAATATAAAGCACAGTGATTGGCTTATGAAGTAATTAAGGGATTAGGCCCTGAATAGATCTGTTCAGGTTCAATCTTTTCACTCAGTGTTTCCAGGATCAGAAGAAAAGGAAAGGAAGTAACGCTCAGAAAATTGTATTTTGTTAAAGTTGATAAAAAAAACAACATTCAGTTTTTTTAGAATATTAGACCAATAAAAATGTAGTTTTAAGACAACAGTGACTTGACAGGTATGTGCAAGACAGTCGCTGGTGCCCTTCACAAAGAAGATCAGCCTCAAGAGAGCTGCAACCCAATATATTACTGGACAATTAGAAGAAAAAATACGGTGGAAAAGAAGGGCACAACACAGCTAAATATAGTTCTGAGAAGACTTAGCGAAACCCAATCGATAATTTGGTGGGTTCAGATTTGAAGACAAGGCCTACATGACGAGTTATTTAAGATCAATGTGAAGTTTCCACAATGATGATTTTTCTGAGTCATGATCATTGGCTTGTGTTGGTCCACTGTGTCCACCCAAACCCAAAGTCGGAGCAGAGATCTATCAGAATATTTTCAAGCCCGTCATGGTTACCACTGTTCATTTTCTAGCAGGTTTTGGCACCTGCAAGAACGGTCAAAAGAACCGATATCTGGTTTCATAACTATGGGAACTTTCTGTTTGACTGGCCACCAAAGCTAATCTGACCTAATCGTCAAGAGGAAGATGAGACGCCAAACCCAACAGTGTATAAGAGCGGAAGTCAAGCAAAAGGAGTCAAAACCATAAATATGCACATACACCCTACAGAACATGAAGACATTTTTCAGTTTGAAATATTTTTATAGGTTGCATAAATAATATTCCTATTCTGTGAGAAACAAATTTTAGGGTTTTTTTATCAACTGTGATATTCAAAACTACTCTGTGTGTAAAATATACAAGTTATGCATGAGTTTGAATTTTTGAGTTAGATTACATAAATACATTTTTAATAATATTTTAACTCGCTGGGTGGCACCTAGTTCTTTGTTTCCTAGCACTAGAAACAACTCATTGAAAACACATGATTTGCAACAAACCGTTGGCTTTTTGAGATCAGTACATTTCTAAAATGCCTTTTGCATTTCACAGTTTCTTGTTTACTTTCACCATTATTCTTTAAACCTTGTCTTTCAATGTAATTTTTCATTTTTCTTTGTAAACCGCGTTCCTGTGTAAGAATACAATGAAAAGTTCCTTGTTTGAAAAAAAGAAGAGGCCTTTTGGATGTTCCCACAGTCCTTTACTTAAGCATGTTTCTGGTCGGAGTGATTTATAAACCAAAAGCTCATAATCACTTTAAAGTGACGGAATAAAAACAAATAGGCAGGCCTGTCGTGTTCATTGGATGCCCAGCGTTGACTTACAGAATTTCAGATGTAATGTAGAGGAACACAGAACATCTAATGTAGTTTAGTTATCGCGTCAGGGAACGGAGGACACCCCATCATTTAATAAGGTAACGATGAGTCTTTGCAGAGTGATGGAAATCACATTTCCATGTCAGTGAAGAATGGTTTTGCTGAGATGATCCGTCCCTCCTGGAAACGCTCCGCACCGTACAAGCAACCCCATTCAACCATGCTGACGTCAACACATGTACGCTACGTCTGCACTGATAAAAAGTTAACCTGAAAGCATGCAGATTTTGAAGACACTGCTTCTGCTCTCCGTTCAGTTTCAATCAAGTCCAATCAGATTTGTTGGATTTGTGTTGGAAGGGAGGTAATGAACCCCTGAGAGAGTTCAGACCATGATGAGAGCGTGCCGCTAAGAGCTGCCATAAAATATAGAGTAAGGTGATCTGGTCCATTCATTATGTGCGGAGCCGTGCTGGAGAAGGCGAACGCGCAAGAACACAAAGACTGAGTGGGAGAGCGTGTGAACATGTGTGGCAACGCTTTAACACAGAGATCTTAGTGGCTAAAACCGATGCATAACTGTTGCACATGACGCAGTGTGTGTGGCTATACGTCTGCATGCCGAGGTCCAGCATCAGACAAAAGGGTGGAAAAAGGACAAAAAATATATAGCAGCAGAAACATTTTCTTTAAGTTGATAATGATTGTGTTTGTGCTTTAGAGGTTGTCGGGCTTACCAGCAGTAGTCCAGAAGATGCGGAGGCAGAACCGGGATGAAGATGTGCTGCCAGTACATTGGAAAGAGCAAAGCCGCTGCACCGTGGACGCATGCAGTTAACTACACAGAGAAAGACAGGAGGGGATGCCGTCAGCCACACTTTACATACAGCAAAATGTCTTCTCACTGCTACAATCACAACCACAGCAACTAACCAAATCTGGTTCAATAAAACATGCTTTTATTTCTGAGATTTACATGTTCATTTCAATACATAAGGATATCATTGACTGTTTTAATCTGTCAGTCAGAATGGGAAACGATACAAACACATTTCAAGCATTTTCTTTCTGTGAATCTTTATTTCAGCATTCAGCAAATAAAATCCCCAAATTCAGTTGGTTTAAATATTACAGAAGACCGACTAAAATACACATTTTACAGACAGAAATATCAGCTAAAAAGGGAAAAAAGTGTGTTGCTCTGCTGTGCTTTATGCAGTTAATACTTTTTCTGAGCTCTTTTAGCATGAATTACTGCATCAATGAGGCATGTGAACTTGCTGATTTGCTACGGAAGATCAAGTTACTCCTACAGACTGGGAGATTTGATTTCCAAATTAAATACAAAATTTACTTTCATCTGAAAATATAAATTCTTGTTTTTTTTTTCTCCTTAGCCCAATTCGGCACATTTCCTGGATATTTCTGTGTTTTTGCTCTTGAAACACTGACTCAATCTTCTCCTCCGAACTCTTGGATGGGCTTGGCATTAGAGTCCTCTAAAGGCTGTAATCGCCAGTTTTTCCTTCCACTTAACTTTCCTTTTTAATATTTTTTATAAATTTTATTTAACATAATATCTCACTGAGATTAAAAAAAAAAAAATTCTAAGGGAAACCTTAGAAAAACTATTGCCAGTATGACATAAAAATGATTTGCTCTTTGGAATCAGTCACAGTCATTCACAACAATTGTTTGAGCCACATGTCTTAAAAATAAAACTGATAGATATTGATATGCAAAATGAATCCATATAATATGAATCTTTTACTTTTCGAAATTACTGACATAATTTAAATGTTGACGATATCATAACTTGACTTATTATAATGCCTGTAATTAAGTCATTGAAAAATTGAGATGACAAATAAAACCTAAACAAGCAGGCTGGATATTTCCTTGACTCTGATAAAAGAGACATCAGAGGAGGCAAGAGATCGGTATAAAATGGGGAAAATATTTTGACCTAATGTAAGACAGCATTTGTTTTAATTAAAGTGGTGTGCTCTGTATTGATTCTTTGCCTAAAAAAATCTGTTTTTCTATTAAAAATGAGAAAACAATGAAGTCAGAGTATTTCTATTGAAGAGAGATTTTGTGCCGTGACCTGCACAAAAAAAGACAACAAAAGAAAGGCAAAACCAGCACTGACAGCAGCCATAAAAATCTGAGAAAAACTGAGAAATGACTGGGGAAAAAATGGAATAATTAACCTCGTTTTTAACAAATAATGAGCCGCAATCATGTAAGGATGACACTGCTTTTCAAAGAGCCTTTTTACATTGTCAAACCAATATTACACTCAGAATTAGAGTCATTGTCTCCCATTGTCTTAAAGCAAGCGGCCCCCTCTTTTCCTGACATGACATGTCACAAAAACTCAGCAATAGTAATGACCTGCAGCACACATACACACACACACACACGCACACACACACGCACACACGCATACACAGAGAGACGCAGCAGGAGACAGAGGCGTTAGCTCGTCCCCCAGATTAAAATAACATGATTAAATATGGAAAGAGAACAGAGGTCTGAGGGGCTCCTGCGGGACTTCATTAGGGCAAATTGCCAAAGAATGAAACATGAGTTAGCCAAGAGAGACTGCGGGCTAGGCCAATACCGCCGGGACCCCCGCAGCAGCAGCCGCCGTTATACCGCGGCAGCTTCACAGCCAAAGTGTGAAGCGGACACACACTATCACACACGCACATCTACCAGGAGACCCCCCCCTGCACGCTGACATGCAGAGTGTCACAATTGACCGGCCAAAAGCCGGAGAGCGCGGTGGCTGAAAACAACCGCAGCCGGAGGAAGAGATGAAGGAAAAGATGAGGAGGGTGTAGGGGGCGTTCAAATACACCCTCTGATGAAGCTCAGGCATCTAAGATAGAAAAGAAGCATTCATGTGTTTGTGCGTCCAGCCCCCCCCCACCCAACCCTCCTCCGTTTGTTTTAACTGCATTCATTTTTCATATCAGTCGGCAAACAAAAAGCAATGATTTTCTTTCTTATTGTCTTTCACACACAGAGTCCCACAATACTTAAGACTTAATCAACATTTAATTGGTGTCTTGCTCTGTGTATCTGCATATGCATATTCCTGCTTCCTGCTGTCTGAAAATGAAACAACAATGCCACACTCCTGTCAGGATTAATTTCTTGGCAAACACTTTGTTTTGTTTTTTTGTTTTGTTTTTTTAATTCTGAAAATAAATCAATGCGATGAATATTAATAAGCCGAACTGAGTGCGCTCAGCGAAAAGAAGGGCTATCAAAACTATCACACCCTTCTTCCGTCTAGTAAGGGGCCATTAAATCGTGATGAAGAGGGGTCACCGATCTGCCTGCGGACCTACGCTGAGACACACACACACACACACACACACACGCTGAGTGAGGAGCCAACAGGCGGGTGTATTCCTCCTCTGGGAGTGCGAGACAAGCCCCAGCCATTCGCTGGTACCAGGAGGTAATGGCACAGAACACCTCGCTAACCAACTCCAATTATCTCCACCAGGCCTCAAGGTGAGCCCCCCAACTGGCATGATTTACTCTCAGGTTGAAAGTGAAAACAAGTCTCTCCTCTCTCTCTCTCTGTCTCTGTCTCTGTCTCAGGCTGGGTGGCTGGGCTCGGGGGAGCCGGCTGGGAAAGGGAGTCCGAAACTTGGATTATGATTTATAACGCAAATCTAGATTACGCTCCTCATTTACTTGTTATCTACAAAGCGATGGAGGCAACAGTGTGCTTCCTTAGATAAAGGAAGTTGGAAGGAACTCCACAGGAATAGTTCACATATTTGCTTCTCAAAACTCTTAGATTAATACAAATCCCTGTGTCCTTGTCCAGGTTTTAGAACAAATGAGGAAAAAAGTAAAACGGGAGATAAATTGAAAAGAAAAAAAAATAATAACCCCCCGTTTTTTCTTCATTTAGAGGAGAGCTTCACATGAGAGTGGGTCACGAGAGGCTAAGGCTGATAAAATATTTGCCAGGCTGATAAATAATAGATGAGTGGAGCCAAATGGCTTACACGCTCCACAAAAGACCTGGGTGCTTAATATTCCATTCAATGGAGAATCACAGATACAGTCCCCAAGAACAAATACAGGATTAGGTGCTGGGTCCAGTCCTCAGGGACCAGGGCTCTGCCCGGTAATGAGGGGCTGCCTGCCTCTTATGCCGTATGTGTGTGTAGATGTGTGTGTGTGTGTGTGTGTGTGTGTGTGTGTGTGTGTGTGTGTGTGTGTGTGTGTGTGTGTGTGTGTGTGTGTNTGTATGTATGTGTGTGTGTGTGTGTGTGTGTGTGTGTGTGTGTGTGTGTGTGTGTGTGTGTGTGTGTGTGTGTGTGTTGCCCCCTCCGCTGAGAGAAGCTAACCGATTATACAGCGACAGCCTGCTTCAAAAAGCAGTCAAGGTCTTTGGTTCTGCCCTGAGAGCTTTTTAGTGTGCTGTGGCTTAGGCGGAAAGTGGCCAAACGAACGGCGGTTTCTGCAGACCCATTCAGTGAGACTAAAGGACGGACGGGGGGACAGACGGAGGGACGGAACGACAGAACAGAGAGGGAGGAGGGGAAAGTTGGTGAAGAAAGAAGGAGTAAAGAAGGACAACATGAATGCAAACTTTGAAACTGGAAGCCAAGCTAAAACTGAGAATTCTGACACCAGTTGGTCAACTTCCAGCTCTAAGGTAACATTCACACAACAGGTAAAAGCAGCCCAAATCAGTTTTTTTTCCTCTTTTGCCCAAATGTGACCCACTGCAGTGTGACCGGCCCAATTCTGATCTTTTCACCCCAAAAATGAGATTAAAAGTGGGATTAATTAGGACACATATCCCATTAATGTTTCAAAGTGTCTTCAGTCTGAACAGTGATGGTGCATTTTATCTGACTTTCATGTCATTGATGCAAACAATGTATGAAAATTATGATTCTGAACTTGGAAAAGAAGCCTGTCACTGAAGCACATCGCTCCACTCTTACTACACATCCAAACAAACTTTTCTACAAAAGTTGCAGTCAAAGCTGCACAAAGATCTGTTGCTTTTTTTATTTGTGTTATGACCTTGTAACAATATTTTCGGTTTTCTTTGCTGAATAAACTCTAAAATTGATCCACAGACTTCATATTACTTCCATAAAGAGCGCGCTGCTGTGTGACGTCATTGTTGTTCTTCTGCACATGTGGGTCGATTTGGGGTCATAAATCTTTCACACACAAGTCTCACTGCGGTCGGGTTTAATTAACGACATGAACGACTGAAATTGAGCATAAAGACCTGCTGCGTAAGTCCAGTCTAATTTTGTACTTGAAGCAAACAGCTAACAGCTCAGTGTCTCATAAAGCTTTGCTTCCATAAGTTATTAGAAACTTTACTCATCATTGTTTTAAATCATCACAATGTCCCCAACACCTGATGTGATCTTAAACATCTCAGCCGCTAAAATTCACATCATATTTGGAGATCAAGCACAGCAAACCTCCATCCAACTGATTAAATGTATCTTTTTGCATGCTGAGGGTGAATTTATGACACTTCAAATATAATAAAAAAACAAATAAATATCACATCCGGGGAGTCTTTTGGGCCTGTGAAGTTTCACACATTAAAACTGCGATGACAACTGCGATTCAAGGTATTGTGCAGCTCTAACACACAAAAAAACAACTTAATATTCACTTACAGCAATGAAGACAAGTGTAAATTACATAAAAACAAATAGAAAGATTTATGCGCAGTTGTCTGCTATCAAATGTCTTTCCAATTTTCAGCAGCTCTTGTTTTCTTCTTTGTTACTCAACGTAGTTCACGTTTCGAGGAAAAAAAATCCTATACCATTTCTAAATTTTTACATCTAAACACACTTGCATAAACAAATGGGCAAAAGGTTAAGTGAATCTGCACGTGTAGTAATTAATTATTATTGATGCCTTGCACAACTATTCATACTGTTCAATTCGTTTCCATTTTGTCACGCCCCAAACACAAACCTCAGTGTGTTCTATTGTGATTTCATAAATAGATCAATCTGAAGTAAACATACTAGTAAAATGGAAATGAAATTATACAAATCTGATAAATCTTAATATATGTATATGTATGTACCTGGAGCCAATGCTTTGCAAAGCAACATTTTGCTGCAGTTACAGATACATGTTTTGTGTAGCTGGTGGATATGTCTCCACCAGCTTTTCACATCTATAACTTTTATTTATTTATTTTACAATACAGCGAAAGCTCAGCTAGCTTGGATGGAGAGTATCTGAGAATGTCAATTTCCCATCCTTGCCCCAGATCCTCATTTGGATTCAGGTCTGGACTTTGGTTGTGCCATTCTAACATCAATATGCTTTGATTCAAACTGCAGCTCTGGCTGTAGGTTTAGGGTTGTTCTGGAAGATGAACCTTCACCTCAGTCTCAAACTTTGCATACAAGAGATTTATTTCCAGGATTCCTGTTTCTCTGTCCTGGCTGACGAAAATAATCACCACAGCATGGCACTGCCACCACCATGTTCCACTATGGGATTGTGAAACATGAAGGTGGCAATTGACAATGGAAGAAGTCGACTGAGTTTCAGTTTCTGCTCACAGATTTGCGATTAGGTCAGAAAGTGACAAGACCAGAACAACTTCTTTATCTACGTGTCTTGTGGCTAACTGCACACAGGATTTCTTCTTACAACGCTTCTATAAAGACCATAATTGTAAAGGAAAGAAAGTTGTCCCATTAAGAGATTTTCCCAACTGAGCTGTGAATCTCTGCAGCTCCTCCAGACTCACCCTGGGCTTCTTAGCTGTTTCTTTAAAAAATTTGTTATTTATCCTACTTTTCAGTTTAGGTGGACAGCTATTGTCTTGGTAGATTTACAGCTGTACTATACTTTTTCCATTTTTGAAAAAAGTATGGTAAGTTATTCAAGGCTTGGAATATTTTTTTAAGATATCTCTGCTTTAAGATTCTCCATGAATCCAAATTCAAAAGCATCTGTTTTTCTCATCTTGTTTTCTTTTTTTTTATCTCAGAGAGTTGACATAAAATATATGTCTGCATAAAGAGCTTGAAAATGAGAAAGGAATAGCAATAAAAAAAAAAAAAAAGATTCTAGTTATTTTAAATGTTGATCTCCAGGCTGAGATCCAGAAAATCACTGGCCACCGACTCCCTTAGTTTTGTGGTTTTATATTTTAAATTACTGTCTAGATTCAAACAACTCAAGGCAACCAACATATAATTTGTGCCTCAATTTAAATGTCATTTTATGATGTAAATGACTCCTGACTATGGTACAGATAGACATTGTGTCTACAGTTTTTCTTGTGTTGATCTTTTTTTTTTGTTCTAATAATAATAAAAATAAAAAAAATTAAAATAGAATAAAGTTGTCAATGGACAATGTGACCTAAACCAAACAGCTAGACTTGCACCAAGATTCAACTACACACATACAGACTGATAATTTATTGAGGAGCATCAGAGTAAAGGAGGTTCAAAATTTAAAGTCACACTTATGAGTTCTATGTTTCCCTTCAGTTTTACGTTTCTTATTTTATGTTCTTTAATGTTATTTTATGTTGCTCTGTGAGGAAATCCTATATTATTTTCTCACATTGAACTCATGCAGCTCACATATCAGCAAACATGTTCAAAACACATCATTATTCTACACTGAATGCTGAAGGAACATAAAATTGCTGAATCTCATTCACATATTTTGGGATAAACAATAAACCAGATTTAAAAGCTATAAAATACACTCTGCTTTTCCGTCCTGACGTGTCTTACTGGACTTGTTGGACTGTAAAGAAACAGATTGCGGAAGAAACCGGCTGCCGCTCCAGGCGGTGTAATTTAATTTGACAGCAGGAACGGTATCAACATAGCTGCTCTTGACCTTCTCACACCAGCTTTAAACGCTCATTTCTCCTCAACTAGCCTTTTACTTCCAACTCTATCCCCACACATTTGCCAAACTCAGTCCTGCAATGCCTTGCAGAAATATTTATACGAACTGAAGGTTTTCACATTTCATCACATTACCATTACAAACCTCCATGCATTTGTTTCGGCTTTATTGTGAAGTGAAAAGAAAATAATAGACGGTTTTTAAAATTTGCTGCAACTAAAAATAGGGACAATTGTGTGCACTTATTTTCATCCCCGTTTACTCTGATGAACCTAAATGCAGAATGTTTATCAGGGAAGCATTCAAGAGGACAACTATGTAGGGGAAAAAAAATCTGTCAGCAGGACAGCAAGCAGTCACAAATCTGGCTTTGGTGGCAGCAATTGTGATTGTTAAGATAAAAAAGGCCATACAGGGGAAACAGCATGAGGAAGAAAGTGCAAAACAATGACTGAAGAAAAACTAGAACTAAATATGCCCACTGTGAAACATTGTGGTGACAACGTTAACTGGTCAAAGTTGATGGTAAGATGGTAAATCAGGGACAATCTTAGAAATAAAACCATTAAAAGGGGCAAAACCCAGAATCAAAGTGGAATAGTTAAGATTGAAGCATATTTATGTGATCGAATGGGCTAATCCAGAGGTTCCCAAACTGTGGGGCGTGCCCCGTAAGCGGGGGTGCCGTGCCATTGTAGGGGGGCGCAGGAAGCAGTCTGGATGAAAAAAAACCTGAACGCTGTATGCGCTGGATTTTTATCTTAGAATGGCCAACTCTGTTATTCCTATGCCAATTTGATACAGCAGGGGCTTCCACACTTCCCATATCTGTCTCCTCAGTTACTTTTATCAGCAGTTAAAACTGTTTATTCCGTTGTTAACATGTGGTAACCTGTTTTTCCGAGCCGCCTTTAAACGGAACATGTGCGTTGGGTTTACACCTGTGCGCCGTGAAAGAGACCTGCTGCTGCTGTGCAAAGTTACGCAGATGTGTTAGAATCATAGCAGAAACCAACAAAACGCAAAGAACTTTTCACAGTTTTTCCCCCAAACTAACCAACTGAGTTGAGTAAAGCTGTTGGATGCAGGTAAAGTTAGCTAAAAGATGACTAGTTAATATCAATACAGCACCTTAAGCTTAACAAGTAGCCTGTGGCTATTGATGTTGTCTATGTTCAACTACATACATTCATTTTGCCCCCCACGCATAAGTCGTTCAACTAGACAACTATTTGTGATCCATAGGGGGGGGCCAGAAAATGTGTGGAAACCACTGGGGGGCACAGGAGAAAAAGTTTGGTAACCACTGGTCTAATCATTATCTGTGGAAAAACTACAAAACAGATTTGAAAAAAAAGAAAAAAACAGGCCATACAGCTGCCCCGGTTCTTGGTATCAAGAAGAGTTAGTTTTCTCTTCTTCCTAGTTTATCCTGTTACTTTATTGCTGCGTTGGCCCTTCCCTCTTTTCTCTTATGTACTAAGTCACCAATTATGCATACTCTGCTTTCCACCGTGTTGACAAACGATGTCAAGCCTCGTAGGGGCACATACACGGGTATGTTGCACTGGGAGAGAAGTAGAGGGCATGCAGGGCGGCACATGTAGCCGCTAACACCAGGCCTCCCACACAGGAAGACAGAGGGCATTAGAGGCAAACACCTGCAAGAGCAAATAGGGGAGACTGTGGTAAAATGAGCCATTATTCATACTTACAATCACTACACAAAGGCAACTTTGGTTTGGTCGATAACGTGTATATCTACATATATTTCACGATGTTGTGCATGCAAACAGTCAGAAACATAACAGTTTTGATAATATAGCATATTAAAAAAGTTGTTTCAAAGTTCAGCTCACCCCATTATGGGCTAAGTTGAACTGTATTACCTAAAACACACACACACACACACACACACACACACACAGTCTTACGCTGCCATCTAAGTGGGGACTCTCCATTGACTTCCATTCATTTCTAAAGCCTAAACCTAACCTAACCCTAACCCTTTTCCTAACCCTATCCATCACATACCTAACCCTAACCCTAACCAAAATTCAATTCACACCTTAGTCCTAACTCTGACCCCTGACCCTAAAACAGGGTTTCTCCAAGAGGGGACCAGGCTTAGGTCCCCACTTGGCTACCGTTGGTCCCCACATGGTAGGGTGTGTTAGGAAAATTGTCCCCACATGGTATTATACACATGTACAAACAAACACACGGACGCACGCACACGCACAGTAATCCTCTTCTCCAACTCGACCCCAAGCGCTAGACTTGAATCCTTGGCAAGTTGAAAATCTATGTCATGCTAGCGGCTCGATTTAACCAAAACTACAATTTTGACTTTATTTGTGCCCACAGCTAAAATGCTACACTTTTATCTTCGGTTTATGACCTCATGTTATAGCTCATACATAGCACAACTGATGCATAAAACAAATTTTTAAATATCTGTTATAGACTAAACACAATTCTTATGAAACTTATGATAGACTAAATACACTTTCAAGAGTGAAAAATGTTTTTTAAAGGGGCAGTGTTATGTTAAATTTACTTTTTTGAGCTTCACATCATGTAATTGTGTTTTCCTTGCTTTAACTCTTTCATTCATGTTCGAGAAATCCTTGAATCTCCAATGGCAACCATTTAGCTGTGCAAAACACCTGGGTGAACCGAGGGCTGCCTTCGAGACACATCTCATCACTTACTCCTCAAAAAGCAGCTCTCCCCTACAACTCTCCCCACTCAGCTCCTTCAGACTAACCAACAGCAATTAGCAAACACCTGGTGGGACTGGGCCTCCACTGAACCCATATAAAGTACTTCTCAGTGCTTGTTAAAAAGTTAATAGAGGAGCAACGTTGTGATGACTTTCTGAAAGTGGAGTTTCAGAAAGAGCAGAGTTTTTAAAGAGACAGAGATTCAATTTCAAAGCATTATATTGCAAAGTCAAATTTCTTTCAGGTCATATTTGATATTTTATAATGATATTTTATTATTATTTTTATAAAAACTGAAGGTAACAGTTACTTGATAGTGATGCCTGGAAAACACATAGTATCGATACTTTAAGAAATCAAAGTCTAACCACTTTACTCATGAGGTTCTTACCTTCACACACTTGAATAAACGATGCCTTCCTCCTAACTATTTGGTCACATTATCAGTGTTTTTTACCGTTTCCTAGCAACAATGGGGGGCTCAGTGTACCCCAGTATCCCCTGTTCAAGGAAAAACACATGCACATTTACAGTTCCACCAACAACACGCAGGACACACGAGGAAGGGGAAGTTTATCGAGGACAAGCAGAGGAAGGTACTGAGGGAGGGGGATACAGGGGGAGGATGTTCCAATGTTCTGCAGTTGCCCAACAACTGAAGGACACATTAGGACTCCCAGGAAGAGGAAGGCGATGTCAGAAAGAAAGAGGTGTAGCGAGAGAATGAGAGACAGATGGACAGAAAATAATATGTCACAGGGAAAGTATAACTAACACAGCGAGAGCCGGGAGAGCCAAAGAGAAGTCAGCGAGAGAGAGAAGAGGAACAACAGAGGAAAAAAGCTGGAAACCAGGAGACAGCTGGCACTCTAGGGCACGGTGGATGGATAGCTCCTTGTTAGCATAGGCCTGACAGCCTGATGAGAGGGCTGCTGTCAGCCGGCGCTGGCCGATAGGCAGGGCAGAGGCTGGAGGGGGAGGCTGGGTAGATGAAAGACACGGGTGGGGGGCGGCGGCAGCGGTGGTGGGGTCCTCCCTACTGACTAGTTAGAAGAAGGGCCGATGCACCCCTATTATACGGGCCTATGACAAGGCTGCACACACGGCTGGCTGCCGCCCCCTGCACCACCACCAACTGGCTTTTTAAAAACAGCGGTACCATTCACCTCTGGTCACAAAACAGCAATAAGTCAACTGGCGCATGGATGTAAGATCATGATTTATTCCTTTGCTTTCGGCTGCTTGGAAGACGTGGCAGCCATGTACCGACAAACTGACATGCAGGGTTCACTGGGGGCTTTAACACAGGCAGCACCTTACGAAGGCAGAATATATATAAATACATGAGCTGCGACGTGTCTGATTTTTTTTTCCCACTTTCTATCCCGTGTTTCTGCTCGGCTGGAAAGGCGGAGGTGGTGGAAAGCAGCTGGATGTAACTAACGATGTTTCCAACAATATCTCCCAATATCTTCTTTATACGTCTTCTATCCGCGAGATCAGACTATAGAAATATAACCTATCCATCCGATGAGTGATAACACTCATTTTAACATAATGCTGTGCCAAAATGTGACAGCAATTACACGTCTCTCATCCTTTAAGGTGTTTGATCACATGACAATGGCGCGGGTAATGAGTGGAGATATTTTCGGTTAGGTGCGTATCTATACACTTAGCTGGTTTTAAGAATCATGGCAGCCATTTGTGCTTGAGCTATGAGGTCAATCTATCCCAACAGCAAAAATAACGCATCACAGGAGCGGTAATAACACAAGGCCAGCGAGTAATCCCACGGGGGACGTGAAAATACCTTTGTACTACATCGCCTGACATACATAGCTACCAAACCAAAACACCTCTCCCTGAGGAAGACGACTGGATAGACGACTGGATGAGGAATTGCGGAGGATGAAAGGCTCAAGGAGGTAAAGGTCTCCTAAAATATTCTTCCGGCATACATTTGCAATAAAAGCAAAAAAGCGTGGTTTGTCTTCAAGTTACAGAAAGCTTTAAATCACACGCCGTCTTCGTGCTAAAAAGGAAAACACTCTCACCCCTCCCCCGAGTCTGATAATTTACATCATGTTCTGCTTGTGTCACAGCAGAGGGTGCCGCCTCAGCTGAGGTGCAGCCGGTCTGAGCTGAGGAGGGGGAGACAGGTGAAATTCTCAGAGGGGTGGGTAATCTTTACAGCTCCTCCTGATTATAGCTCCGAAGAGAGACCTTGGGAACACTTCCCCGCAGCGCCAAACACCACCAAAGGCCCCCAGCTGTTAAACCTTCTGCAGACTTGTAGATTGCGTTGGCAGGAGCCGCTCAGCTACAGATACAAATAGAAGTTGGATGACATCACTTCCCTCTCCCATCTAATCTGTCATAAACATTTGGCTCTGCCTCATCAGCTGCAAAGATAGCATGGGAGAGGAAGAGGGGGAGATGGACACACAGAGTTCCTCCCTCATGCACACAGAAATGACTCTAAATTATAAGAGTAAGCTAAGGCATGTAATAATAGATAATTTAAGGCATTTTGGACATTAATATGCTACGGCTATATGGTACAAACAGCCACATAAAACCCAGCTTCAGCCTGAATTTCACAGCCTGTCAGAACTCGATGATTAAGAAGAGGGGCGGCGGGTGAGAGGGGAGGGCTGCTTCAAGTCTCTCTGAACAACTATCAAGCCATGTCAGATAAATATTCCCATCGTAATATTTAGGGTTTCAAATCCAGCTGGAATATTGATGAAGCAAATCATGTTCAATCTATTGAACAGCCTAAGGTTAGATCCAGTTTTAGTGGGATAATTTGGCATTTGAATTTGATTTAAAGCATAACGGTGCAGGTCTGCAAGTTGGCAACAAGCTTTCTGAATTATTATTTAAGTACAGAATTCCTGCATAACAAAAAAACAGCTGCACTTTATGCATAAAAGTGTTGTGCATTAAAAACCTATTACATCAGTTTGTTTCCCCTCCCTCCAATCAGAGACGACTGTTTCTTAGTAATTTTTCATTTGAGGAAATCACACTGCTTAAAGATACACAGATATATGTGCAGATAAAATAGGATATAATTTAAAAGACAATTTATATAAGTCATTACATTTAAGAAGTAACACTATGCATATAGGTGAGCAAAGACAGCTAAGTTAACAGTTATTGACAACCATCACATGAAAAATATGCCACAGAGATGTCATTGCTAAACAACCCAGCAGTTCACAGAGCGATTCATCCAGGAATATAAATGGGAATTTGTGTGGAAGGAGAAAATGTGTTGGATAAAGGTGTAACAGGTGTAACCACAGTATTGGGGGAATCTTGAAGCAAAGCACATTTAAGAGTTTGCAGACACTGATACCTTGTACTAGGCCACTCCTGACCAAACCAGACCAAACTGCAGAAGATTCTTACCTGAACTAAGGAGAAAATAAACTGGAGCCTTCTGCTCAGATGCAAGTGAAGTTTGTATTTCATTTGGAAATCAAGATCCCACTGGTTTCATTGTCCAGCAAGACTCAGAACCCAAAGGTACCAGACGCTGTTTCAATGACCATGATGCATCTCTACTTGATTTGCCAGCAAACTGGCCTGACCTGAACCTTTATAGATAATCTATCAGTTATTGTTGAGAAGATGAAAGACACCAGACCCAACAATGCAGATGAGCTGATGGTTGCTACCAAAGCAACCTGGGCTTCTTGAACACCAGGCATAAATTCACATAACATTTTCAAAATAAACATAATAGCAACATTAATATTTGAAGGGAAGAATCCTTTAGGTTGATGCTGCATTCTAGTTGTTTTCCAAGCTTTTTTCATTCTGTGCCCACAAGGCAAGGCTCAATAACCACAAGCTTCAGGACGACACAGGAGGAGCGAACTCACAGTGCTAAGCTTCCTTGAGGTAATGATGATGCGCCGTTCGTGCAGCATACTGGCGTAGAGTTGGAGCATGTTGTTGATGTCCACAGCCACAAAGTACTCCGTCAGGTTCCTCTGCAGATGCAACAGGACAAAATGTTCTTAGCCTCCAAAATGTAAGCACTACATCACTGTACAGACTGTGAGGAAGCCTGATTATGTCAAAGAACAGTGTAAGAAAGAAAAAACTACTACAGAGATTGATTTACATTAAAAATAAATGGTAAGAATTATGTGTGTTTCAGCTGCATTCATGCCTGTGATCCATCCAAAATAGTCAGATTGGGGAAAACGGATCACATTTCACTCAACGTCAGCCTGAGAGACCGATAATTGCTGTCATCTTGTGTCCCTTGCCATAAAAATTTGAACTCAAATTTGAACACAAAAATCAACAAAGAGCATGTGCTCAGTTTGAATCTTTTATGCCAATCACTGAACTTCAACATTAAAGCACAAGCACCGCAGGAGATAAATCTGAAACAAGAGGATGATGCAATAATTTCAAACGGTGACATGTGTATTAGATTAAAAACGATTAGAGGCAGAGATGTTTCCATAAGGGAGGGATTTCTCCTTCATCTCCTTTTGTCTCCTTTTCTCCTCTTTTCCATGAGCACTTACACTCTCCGGGATAGTTGGCAGTCCATTGATATCCGGGGCGATGAAGTAGGAGTGCTGCGAAAACACAAACATGCAGGAAAGAGAAGAGGGAAGGTCACAAGTGAGGCATAGCACTTATTCAGAAGAGAATGAGGGGAAGAGGGGAGAAAAGGGCCGTTCACTTTGTTCTATGATTTATGGCTCATCTTCTGCTCTGTCTATATGAATTGCTGAGCTGGTGTCTGAACCGTGGCAATGCTTTTATCAGGCCTGCAGAACAGAGAAAGCTGAATAGCAGCTCTGCTCCCCACAGACACACACTGTGGTGATGTCTCCGGTGGAAAACTGAGTCTTTATTTAAGCATTAAAAAGGTTTGTGGAGAACCAACACACACACACACACTGAAGCACGTGTGCACATTCACTTCTCCACACACACACACACACACACACACACACACACACACACACACACACACACACACACACACACACACACACACACTCAGGTTGTTTAGAGGATCACAGGGCTGCCTGTCTCACTTTGGGAGAGCAGGGCAGGTTCAGTGTTCAGATCAAAGGGGCCTGAGAGAGGTGCTGTTTGCAGGTAGACAAACCACCAAGAGAAACACACTGCTGCGTCTCTCTACACACACTACTGAACGTTTGGTACACCTGCATGTCTCTGGGCCATCACTCAAACCATCTGTAGCAAGTCGTCGTAAAAATCCACTGTGATGTTGGTGAAATTTCTAAGGCAACTTTGTAAGAGTTCAGATTTGCGACTGATATACTTTTTAAGAGCTGCTTCAAAAACATTTCAGTTTCCTCGAATCGTCGAGAATCTCTTTTGGAGCCGGGGCCCCCACTGGGGAAGGAAGATGGACATGAAAATCCAACACAAGCTGTGCAAAATAAAAACATATGTAATAAAACAAATAAAAAAGTTACAACAAAATAAAATCCCTCCAAAAAAGGTCAAGACACCAGATCTGAAACCAGATGTTTTCATACAAATGTTGAAAAATACTATTTGTTTTTCTCCCTTTCTGCCAACAAATGAGATAAAACTTCTGTCTTTTAGGCCAGTTAGTCTTGTCATTATTATTTCTATTTGCCAGAAGAATGAACGAGTGAATCATTCTGAACTCAGAGTTCTTCATACAATAAGGTCACTTTGGTGACAAGCTATCTGTTAAGGCACAGATGAAGTCATGGATTTGTAAGCTCCTAATAGGTTAATTCACAACATCTGAGTTCAGCGGAGGCCAATCTGTGAGCGTATGCTAAGCTAACGTCTCAACCATTATAAAAACAACATAAAAAGCAACACTACAGTTTTAAAAATATGTTGAGGACGCGATGAATCTAAAACTGACGAGCTTGGTCAAAATGACATTGTTACATTTAGAGAATGTTTTCAACAATACAACCCCAAGTCTTCGGCAAGGGGGAGGCAGCATTATGTTGTGGGATGAAGGAGGGAATGAGGCAGACTTTGGACCACTGACTATCTGTCTACTCTTTTTATCCTTGAAACAACATCTCAACAGAGTGTAGCTTAGGCTAAAATGGTTCTTCTAAACACACAATAACCATAAGTATAAAGCCAAATTGGTTAATAAAGGCCTTTAGGATGACAAGGTTAAGGTTTTGGAGACATCATCATGAAACTTTGATCTCAGGCCCGTAAGACAAAAACAGAAAAACACAAAGATTAGACTGATCAGGGAGTGAAAGAAAATGTCTATGAAATGTCTTTTTCTATAATGTATGTAAACATCTTGTTTTAACTGCACATAAAACATAGTATAAGAAAGTAATTAAGAAAAACAATTAAAATAGAGTCAAAATAGAGCCCAAACGAAAGGTTTTAAATTACAAATACAAAGACAAAAATACAGACACAATTAAAGTCATGCAGGAAATTAATAATAAAAGGAAAAAAATTATTTTAAAAATGTTTGAAAGACTTTTGTTTAAAACCATTTCGTGATGAAGTCAAATTCAGTTCATTATTCAATTCGGTTAAAAATGTTTTCTAAGAAAACTCATCGACTTGCTGCTTTCTTTCCTCCTACGTTCACATAGTGACAGTAGACGATCGCTGCGTTGTGTCGTTGACTTTACAGCGATCCCTCATGGCCCAGCATGCATGTGGCGACAGGGGAGAGGAAAAACTTCCCTTCAGAAGGAAGAAACATCCAGTAAAACCTGGAGCATTACAAGATGATGACTATTTCTGTAGCTTCACTCAATGTTGTGTTATATGGGATTCTGGGTATAGTTTAGTGGCCTGGAAATGATAAATGACAAAAATTACTATTACTTCATTCAGTAAACATGTAAAGGGGGTAAAAAATTAGGTGTGATTCAAGGCCATGCCTCTAAGAAATACTGAAAACACTAAATAAACACTGCATTTTCCCTCCAAGTGGGTGTGTATTAAGTGACAAACACATGAAAACAATTATCCTGAGTAAACACGTGTCTAATTCCCAGAGGATGGTCATTGTTGCCGATGAGGCTTACAAACAAACACTAAACTGGAAGTAACACACAGGGCTTTTCCTCCAAGTTGTGATCACACATTTTCTAAGAAAAAAAACAGCCAGTTCAATCAATAATATGTTTGCTCACTTTATGGAAATTTAAACCTTCATATCTATTTTATACAACTATGTGTAAAATTTCACTTTTACTCTGGGTATTTATTAATGCTTTTGCTCCTACTTCCTAACGGCAGCAAAATTAATTTACACTGAGGACCAAATGCGTCATAATAAATATGTGTTGAAGATAATAGCTTGCAAATTAATAATTAACTGCAAAAATGCACAAATAAACTCACTGATGACAGAAAACAGACAATTTTCAGTTTGACCACTCAGAAACTCAAAAGACTAATCTTTTTTAGATCAGTGAATGCACCATCCATAACAGGCTTATGCTGACAACAACCCTCTTTGCTGTGGATGTCACTACTGAGTGAATAAGACTCAAAACATTTTTAATATTGTTAGGGTGCTTACAAATAGAGGAAGCACAAAATACGTAAAAGGTATAAAATACATTGTTTTGAAATGATCTGGGGTTTGTGTCTTGAGTTCATTCATAGTTTAATGTCAAAATTAAATTGGTGCTTGAGGGTTGTGGTTTTTTTTAATACAAATAACTTAAACTGAAGTTAGTGTTTTAGCATTAGCTTCTGCTAAATAATATGCTGATTGATGCTTTAACATTAATGGAACTAATGTTACTAATTAGTGCAACTGAATCTTCTGCTAGCGATGTCTACTGTATGCATTAAGTTCTGATTGGAGCTTCTCTTATTAGCTCCATATTATTAAGAAACAGCTGTTTCTGCCCAGGTGTCACATGCAACAGCAAAAATATCATCTTCAGATTTTTTTTTTCAGCTTCAGTTCCTCCCCCCAAAAATCTGTATATTCTAGCTGTGGCCTCATAGAGTTTATTTACAAAACTTTACATGAAACAATTTTAAAAATGTGAGCATGTTGGCACAAGAGGGACGTTTTGATCTCATCTTTGCTTCTGAATAATTTCTGTCTGCCAAATAGAAAGAAAGAGTGCTTTCAGCTGACTAAAACAAAGACGATTAAAAGAATACTTGAAATAACAGCAGTTGTAGATAAACAAATTGTACTAAAAGATCAGGGACTTGGGTCATACCTCTGAGACTGAGGACAGCTACAAAAAACCACACAGAACAACTACAGTGGGGTGTGATTTCTATTCTTTCTTGTTTTCTTGCGCTTTGTGTGCTAAATTATGTTCCCCTGTTGGTCTACAAATTCGTGGCGCTGTGATAATCAGAAGCCACGTTCCTCGTTGCAGCCGTGGCTTTCATTGGCTGTCTGCTTGCTTATCAGCCTCTTTCCTTGTTCTTTCGAAGACTTGTTTATACGAAAACACATTGAAAGTGGGTTAACTGGAAAGGCATCAAGGAGATTTCTTGAGCACAATTGCCTTTTGCTTTAAACATAAAGAGAGGAAGAAAAAAAAACTTTTGATTTTCAGAAAGCGAATATAGCAGAGTGGAAAGACATTAATCATTTACAAAGTTTGATTGTTTTCCAGAGGAGAAGAAACACACACCCAGACCCAGGATAGTTTGTTTTTGTTATATGTAAAAACGGTAGCGCAGCTTATTTGGCCAAATTGGAAATCAGTGGCTCCCATGCGATTAGTACAGAAGCAGTTTCATATTTCACAGCAGCATCCTTCCCTCCACCCGTCTCTGCCGCTCACTCACTGCTCTTCTACTCACCGGCTCCTTGCTTGGCTGATCTCTCAGTACTTGCCCAGTGGCAATACACAACCGCTCATTCTTGCACAATAAGACAGAGAGAGAGCAAAACAGGGTTCACACATGAAAGGGGACAAGGCTTCTGCTCTTGGCTGCCATGATAAAATAAAAAAAAGGCTCCTGTAAGGGAATAATTCTGCTTTATCAATTAAATATTAAACTAGCGGCTTCTCTAGGAATGAGATGAAGCTATCACCTCTGTTCTCCAGCGTCGCCTTCAGATTGAGATAAAGAAAGTTTATTCAAGAGATGTATTTTGGAGCCCATACTGATTCTGGTTTTCATTGGGTGTGTCACCTGCAGATTCAATGTCCTTCCAGCTCCACGTTCTTCGCTCAGGACTTAAAACACATCGGAGAACAAATAGGATCCAGGTTCTTTTGAACGCAACAGAAAATGAAGGAATTACAAGATTATGACTATTTAAGCATCAAAGCATTTGCTCATAACCTTGATCTGATTTTTATTAAACTCATAAGAGGCATCAAAGAGCATGGTGTTTATATAGGATGAAAACTATGGAAGTTTGGAGTTTTGATGAATTCAGTAATGGGAGAAAAAGCCCAAAGTGTTCAGTTTTTTGATCAATCACACCTAAACCAGGGAAACTGTTTGATTCCAATCTCTGGGTAATTGATTGGTGCATCTCTATGTATAACTGTAGTAAGGCTATTATAACCAATGTGCAACACAAAAACAAGTCAAAAGCTAATATACTTGAGATTGGAGAGACATTTGATCTGGAGACACACCAATCAGTCTTTTCCAGGCAGGTGCAACTTTCTTTACAATCTGACCTGCCATTTCAGATTTGGAGTGATTATTTTAGCCAAGAAGAAGAGAGAAATGTGTTGCAGATTCTTTGACAGATTCAGTAGATTAAAATAAAGGTATTATAAGATCATCAAAAAGCACTCGTTTCAAACCTTTATTAGATTTTTACTGCGTCAAAGTTCATCCTGTTTGTTCATCTGTTTACAGACTAAAAATCTCCTCAACTCTGATGCACCTAATGACTATAAAGGGAAGAAAAATAATTGTTTTAGTAGTTAAGCTGAACAGATAAAATTGGCTGAATACAATACCTTGCTGACTGACTAGTTTATTCACAAACAGACAAGAACACGCAAACTACAAACTAAATCTTGATTTTATTGACCTGATATGTGTCCCGTTTTCTTTTTGTTTTTTCTTTTTTTGCAAATTCATCTGGGTAATTAGATGTACATCCTTCAGAGACCTTTCCTGTAGAGTCAACTTACAGTTGCTTGCTTAATTGGTTAAAAAAGGGGGGTGCAGGGGTGGAGTGGTGGTCCTTAAGGACAAAGGCTAACACTGAAACTCTTTTGATCCCTTCATGGTGTGGAGTCTGGAGATTGTGAGCTTAGCAGACTGGCTAAAAACCTTTACGTTGCGCTTAAGTCGGCCGGGCTTACAGAAGTGACAGTGTTTAATGTTGGAGGCATTCCATGAGAGCTCGTGTCAGAGTTAACTCAAACAGAAGCTGACTTTGAGGGACCTGGGCTCGTTAGGCCGTTGTAGTTTCTTGATAAGCAGGAGACATGATGAGTTGTGAAAGGGCCCTTCATGTTTAAACGTGTCCAGCTTGAGCTTATCACACACAAAAAACCTGTAAGCGCCACTTCTTGTTTCCAAACACGGCATCAGTCCCGGGCCCCGAGCGCGTGTCCGTTCCCGCCCGGCGCGCCTTAACCTCCTCCTGCTCCGCATCTCCTCTGCCTCTCTCTCATTTATTCTCTCACATCTCAACCTCTGCACTTTGCCGATCTCCTTATTTCTGCACATTCTCATGCCGTCTTGGTCTCTTTTTCTGTCAATCTCGTTTTATTTCTCATTATCTTTCCTTTTTTGCTCGCCATGTTTTCTGCACTACATTACGTCCTCAGTGTCTCTTGGTTCACTTTTAACTACTTTGCCCAATTGTCGTCACCGTCCCTGATGCAACATGCTGCTGCGGTACCTTTCCCTCTGTCTGTCTCTGCCTCAGCTGTCTTGCATCTGATCTAGTAGAATAACAGATGTATACCTACCACACTCAAGTTGACTGGTGTGAAAGGCTTTGGCACAGGCAGCTCATAGAGGGAATTCAGCAAGTCATTCAAGTCATTTTCCTAAGGGAGAGAAAAAACATGGGACACATGAATTATATTTACTTGTTTTGTCGATAGCACAAGTTATGTGTCAATCTTGACAACGGTGCTGGGACAGGCACCGCGGCAGACCAGAGGGCAAACCTGCAGCGAGGCCTGAAGGGCTCGACAACATCCGACTGACATATGTTTAACGAGAAGTGTTGGGGTTAAAAGACGGCGGAGTGTATGGCTGGAGACGCTTATTATCCAGCGGCGCTGATTTACAGCCGAGAGCAGCCTGCGACTAATTAACCAGGGGGTCCCCGCTCCAAAAACAGGGCTTAAGGAAGCTGTCAGAGAGCTGGGTTTGACCACAGAACCGGCTTTGAATTTACTCATCCAACATTTATGACTCCTATTTACAATCCCGTGTCTTCTGGAAGAGGAAAATCCTTCAGAAGGCAACACTAAAGAGTGAAACTCGTATTCAAACTTCTGGGAAAGCAGTTAGTGAACTGCTGCGGAGTTTCGCCGAGCTTTTTTCTTCACCAAGAACTTTGTTTTCGGTCTGGGCTTTAAGAAGATACTGCGAGTTGTGTGCAAGCCCCAGATTCAGAGAGGTGATGGGTGGCAACGTACAGTGAGCAGAGGAGGGGGGAGGGTGGTAGGGGAGGGGTGCTAGCTGGGGTGTGTGCAATCGAACAGCCTCCTGTCATGAGAGGCTCAATGCTCACACGCATGGTCAGCAACACGGCCTGGGGAAACAGTTCATTTACCCCTCGCTCTAAACCCTCATCGCTCTTCTGTCTTCCCTCGTCTGTCAACATCTCCCTCTCGCCTGGAACGGACAGCGGGGTAAATAGAAACCAAATCATGCACACTAACATTTCAGTCACCCAAGATTTTTTTTTCCTCCCTTCTTTCTCAGCGTTCTTTGCTGTCTCTCCTTTTTGCGAGCAAAAAAATAAATAAAAATGTTCCAGCCGCATTTACTTTTCTTCAACCACATTAGATTATTCCACCGAATCTCTTATAGCTGAAGAATTATGTGGATGTACGTTGATTGTTTATGTGATGTGACTGTCTTTTTTTTTTTTTTTTTTTAGAAAGACACACTGTCCTGATAACAGCTCCCCGAGGATCCAGGGAGAAGCAACGACTACATGACAATTGAAAAGTGGTCCCAAAGCTCTCTGCCTCTCCTCCGTCTCCCTCCCTTCCTCTCTTTTCACCCTCTCTTCAGTCTAAACATTGGAACATCACCTACACCCTATGCAGTAGACTCTGCACATCTCCCCAGTTTGTTGCATATTTTACATTTCCCCTCCCTTTTGCTCATACAATGCAGCGAATAGTCTGGGGAGACGACTTTTGTGAAGTGCAGGCATGTGTGTGTTTGTTTGCTAGCTTGCCTGTGTGTGTATTGTTTTTAACGATTTGTTTTCCAGTAAATCATCAGGAATAACTTCCAGTGTCAGATCAGCGTTTGGTCTGTGAAATGTCAACATTGTTGCTGCTAACAAGAGGAACCAATTCAAGCCCGAGACAAAAAATATATAAAAAATACAAAACATGCAGCATGCAGACAAACACACAGTGGAGGGAAACGTCTCACCACAACACAGACTTAAAGAAAATACATAGTGTGATTGTTTATCAGTCAAATCCAAATAAAATGTTGTCTTATTTGTAAATGCATAAAAACTCCAGGCACCTTACGGTTATTAGAAACAGAATGAGAGATTACCTGCTGTTTTGTTAAGTAGTCAGCCAGTGTGTTCAGCAACTTGTAGTAGATTTCAAACCATGGTAGATAACTGCAGAGAGAAACACATTAATGCAATAAATATGGAGAAGTCGGCATTCATTTCATCATCTTCTACAATAAACAAACAAGATGCAACGAATCAAAGCGGACTGGTGTGTTATTTATTTAAAATACAAGCGCAAAGGGAGTCAGTCTGCAGAAAACTTGAATGTGTGTTTCTCAAAATGTCTTCATCATTTGACCTGTTGTTTCAAGATAAAATGCACAGATTATTGAGGAAAGATCCCGATTCTTACTCCAAACATATATGCTACCACATCTTTCTTATTACATTTTTTCTGCCCTTTGCATGTGATAAATTCTTGCCGTGTCTCCTCTTTAGGGCAGTAAAGAAAAAAAAAGATGAAAGAAAACAAGATTGTCCTTAAAAGAAAAAAAACGGCATTGCTTTTATATGGTGCAGAGGGATACTTTGGTTTACAAGCATGCTGATCCCAGATGCACAAGCTTAACAAAAATACACCACCCCCTCCCCCCGTTATACCACCCTCCCCCACCTGCCTGCTCTGCCCCTCAAACTGCTGCTTTTCATGCCCTGCACATATTTTTAAAAAAATGTTACTTTATATAATTAATGTAAAGTAAATTAATTCATTAACAAGCTCCAAATAATTCATAAAGCAGTGTTTGTGTTGAGGCTAATCAGTAAGAACACCCAACATAAGCTAAAGCATCTGCAGCATGGCTTTCTTTACAAAGTTGACATATTCTTGGCCAAGTAGGCTCGCTTTCTGGGTGGAAGGAGGCCAACCTTTTACTCCAGCATAAAAGGCTGTGAGGGCTCAGTTCATTTAATATTATGCAATTAAATAATAAAAACATGAGATCCTATCATGGTATTGAATTTTGATGCAGTTTGGGGTTTTAACATGCAGATTTAGACCCTGAATGAGCAATAATTCTGGCTGATGACTTTTAGGACTGCAATTAAATAAACAGACACTCCTTGTGATGCTTTATTAACTTTGATGGACGCAGGGGTTGAAAATGAACGTAAATATTATTTTAATCTCAATATAAAACTCTCTGAGCAATGATTTAGCTACATATCTCATAAAATGACCCAAGTTTGAAGTATTTTGTTGCAGCAGGAGATGTTTAAACCTCGGATTTTAAACTGACAGAGTTTACAGTCAAGCTAACGCTGTTGGCTGGAGAGCGAGGAGTTGCCAGGACATGGGTCACTGGCTGCTCTGCAGACTGGAATTAACAGACAACAAGAAAACAATAAAGTGGACCTAATGCAAATTTTCATATTACTAAATCCGCGAGGGGCCAATGACAGCCCGGGTCTTCAGGAGAAGTGCAGTCAAGCGTGCCAATCAGAGAGGCTGAGTGACCATTAGTCTGAAACAATCAGACTCTTAACATGCCGATATTTTGACATCTGCATGAAGATTTACCACAATCAGGTCACACTTGCAGGAGAGACTCAATCAAACATACTTATGTTAATTTACATGCTGACCGGATATGAACCTGAAGACCTATTTCTGCCACGTCAAGCAACAACCAAAAGTCGGTTTTTGATGTGCAAAATGCATTTTTTTCATTACAGTAACATAATCTGACAATTTAGATGAATTTAATTTTTTCAATGATAAGTGGAGAAACAAAAAACCATCCAAGGCTAAACTGTCATTTTTTAAGGAAATAAATATCTGCAGCACAATTAATTTGCAGTAAAAGTCATTGAAGCACTTTCTCATTCTTACAGTTTGTAACTTAATCAGTAAAATGTAATTTTGATGTCGATGACATCATCTTAGCCTGGGGTAAAACATTTTTCAGACAAAATTGGAAAGTCAAGAGAACATTCCATTCAAGTAAGACAGGATGGGCAACAATAAGTCAGACAGTCAACTTTATATAAAAATCAAACTTTAAGTCAGACAAATAAGATAAATAATAAGTTCAACTTAGAAAATGGATAAGGAAGGAAAATCTCATGCTCTCTTTAAGAGAATGACATCATTCTTTTTTTCAGTTAGAGATTATGTAACCATGACAAAATGTATTTAATTATAATATTAATAATAATATTAGTAATGGTAACTATACATGCAGTAGGTGCTACATTTGCAAAACTACAAAAAGTCTGGTCTAACCAGAGGAGAATTATATTTTTTTTATTTATCAATATAATTTTTGAGGTTCAGTTTTATGAACTTTTAATTAGTAACCTATTCCTTTAACTAATGCAAGCCAGATATTTGTTGAGGCTTATTCAAATTCAGACAATGGTTACAATAAAATTACTATTTTGCCAAATAAAGATTTACAATCTGAGAAAGTTTTAAACAACCAACTATGATAAGAAATTCGGAGTCTTAATGGAGAATGAGGACGATGGCAAAGTACATATAATGCAAAATGCTAATTGATAGAGTTTTTCAGAGATTACGCTACAGCAACAGTTTGGCGAGTAAATTCGTAGTGTGAATGTGGAGGGGTCTGAATTTACACACTTCCCTCTGATAGGGGCAGTGTAAGTTCGATAAATTACCTGACTCATTTACGACTTGTGTTCTCTGGACATTAAACCTTCAAGTTTTCACCGATGTGCGGTACATAAATGAAAGCCTCGCCGTCAGCGGCGCCGTCAGGCCTCACAGACATTATCCTCCTTAGCCAAAGAGCTGTAAATTTAACGGAATACACACACAATCACTGGAAAATCGAAACCCTCGCAAATTATCAATAATAAACTCGTATTTGAAAGACGGAGAAAGTTCTCCTTCTTCAAAAGGAGACAAATTAATATATTTTAAGGATGCATTGGTGTATTCTTCTCCCCTCCCCTGCCCTGCTCTGCTCTCTGTACACGCAAAGTTAAAGTTTGGAAAGCTCACTGAGAGATACTCCTACTCGTCACAGTTCATTGCTCAGATCTGTTTGTGCTTCGCAAATCCTCCGATAGAGAGACGGAGGGAGGGAGGGGGGAGAGGCATCTATCACTGGAGTGCTCAGTGCGTGGGGGTCCCGCGATCTCTCCTACCATTTTAAGCACACGTCTTCTCAAAGTGCCATGTACTCAAAGAGCGAACCAATTAATCTGCGACCCACTCGCAGTCTCTCCGTTCCAGGCTCAGACCACCTAACTGTGGACATTTGAACAAGCCTAAAAGAAGAAACTCTGGGACTCAAAGAAAAAGCAAAACGTAGTCTAAGCCTGAAAAAGTAGGAAAAAATCTAAACAACAAAGTGTCTAAATGTTGAAAATTAAATGTTTAGACAAAAGCCAGCCCTCTTGGGCTGCCATAAAGTAAGTTGGGTGTTAAGCACGACAGTTATTCCTGCTCCTTTGATGAGCCTTAAATCGTTTTTACTGCAGAGGAATCTGTAATCATAAGTCACCTACACTTTGTAGACGGTTCAGCTGAAGATTGCGTTACACATTTACTTTCTGGGGTCAAGGGTCAAGTACGGGGAGGGGAGGAAGTGTCGTCCTGAAAAAGTGACCAATAACCGGAGCCACTCAGTACTTAAAATGTATCCTAAAACATCTGCTGTTACACAAAACTACTTTTTTATCTATCTAAAAGAGGGAACAAAAATGATTTAACACCTAGTGGGAAAGAGTGAGAGGAGATATGAGGACAGAACATTAAAATAATAATGAGATTTCAGCGTGTTTCTTTATCTGGTGTGATCTGTGGCTTTATTCTGGCCACAACTTCAGCAACGAGACTACAAAGGCCTTTCCACATAAAACTGTCCTACTCATTAAGGCACTTCCTCTTGTAAGCAGAGGTGACAATTTTACAGAGCCGACATTTCAGCGATCACAGAAGCAAACCGTTTTAATTAAAGTTTAGCTTTTATTCTTTTGAAACGATTAAAACTCAATAAAACTAGGGAGTTCAGATAGTCTTCCCTGTTTTGTTTTATTTTGTGATTTGTTCTTCATCATCTATCTAAACAAAATGAACTTTCAACCCAGGACCTTGAAAAAATAATATATTTTGAAAATGGTTCACATTCCTTATCTGGGAAATCTACAACATGTTATGTTATGTTTTCGAATGATCCCAACATAATGTGGCTATTAGTGTTTTTTAAAAATTCAATAAAATAAGATCTGGGGAGGAAAACTGGGCAGCGCAAATACACAAAAAAAAGCGGAAAAAAATAACTTCCTATATGTTATTTTATAATAAATGAACCAAGTCATGCAAACTACTCAGAATGCATAATGAATTTTATACATCATATGTCAAATGAATTAGCATGTCTAACTCAGCGAGAGGGACGGGGGAGCCTCTGCTAATTGGCAGCGAAGCTTCATGCATAATTATGGGCCGAGCGTCTTTGCTGTCGCACTGTGGCAGCAGCCGAATAACGAGGAGGAAAGAGAGGGAGAGACAGAGAGCACGAGATGGAGAGGGAGAGAAAGGAAAAACAAAGGCCACGGAAGCTGGCCGGGAAGGGTGGGTGGTAGATACGAGTGTGTATGTGTGGGGAGGGGGAGGTGTGAGGGGGGGGTATGAGGGCACTGTTCTTCACAGCAGCTCATCAGGCCAGCGACAAACCCACGACTGTCCATCACCAGCCACACAAACACACACAGAGGCGAGAGCGAGCCTTACAGGAGTGCTGCCTCACAAACAGAGAACAGAGGAAGGCTTTGTGCTGCTTTTCCAATTTGTTGTTTCTTAAACTGCTTATTACATTCATTAAAAATTGATCTTTTTACTTTTTTTCTTAGTTTTTATTAAAGTGCAGCAAGCCTGTCCACTGAGATTTTCACTGCAGTGCTCATTCTTTGTAATGGGTAAGTAATTGCATCTGTAAAGAAAAGAGAGAAAAAAAAAAGAAAACAACGTTGCATCGACATTAAATTACTTGGAAATTAACAGATAATAGCCTTTTTTTAGGAGCATATTTATGCAAAGAGAAATAAAATTTTTCAACATCCAGGGTCCTCGTTTGTCTGTGCTGTGGTAGAAGGAATAAAACTATATAAAAAATAAAAAAATATAAAAACGGCGAAAGTTTTGGATAATTATAGGCACTTCAGAAACATATTTGTGTGGGCAGATGAGAACATAAATTTGTTTTTCTGGCAAAGTGCAGCACGGTGTGAGAATGAATGAAAAGGTTGTTTAAAAAATCTGTGATCATTTCTAAGATGTTGTAAATCAAAAAAGGTTTTATCCTCCACCATACAAAACAAACATGGATACACATATATTTATGATAACTACATAAGAAATAAGGAAAAAAAAAAAAGCAGCTTGTAAACAAGCATTTATGGCTACTTAGGATTTGCAACTTCACTTGCAAAAAGGTATTTCTCTGACTTTTAATTTAAAGTCTTGAAATCAGACATAATCCTTCAAACAAAAGACTTCGATAACAAAGTTTAAAATGACAATTAGAGAGTGGCTGTGTGTGTTACCTGAGGAGACATATGCAGACCCGGCAGCCTTGGGTGAGTCGACAGAAACCAAACCTCTGCTTGCTGTCGATGTCTGTGAGAACAAAGGTGAAGTTCTGCCCCACCTGATTCTGGGAAACCCTGCCGACGACACAGAGGGGCGAACACAGTGAAGGCTAAACAGCCAGCAGTTTATTAATAAATGTGGGAAGAATTAGGAACAATTAATAACAGACAAAATTATGCTAAATTAATCCAGAGGGTTAACACAATTCAATCAAGAATGGCTCGACTCTGGTTGACTTAACCTTGAGAATGAACTGCAAACACATTAATACCACATATTTCATGTTTAAAAGGTATAAAATCAAAGCTTCTCTGAGGTTTTGAGATAAATATGTATTAAGTTCCATTCACATTTCCACCACTAGATGGCAGCAGCTCAGCTTCAGTAAAAGCTCAGCGTCCTCCCTACATCCTTAGCTCCCTGTTCTGTCTTAAGAATGGATCATTTCACATGTCCCAATATAAAAACTGGGACTTTTCAGATAGTTCAGGCCTGAGCAGATCATGTTACATGTACAGAAACACATGATTTATTCCTCAACTCATCAATAACACTGGCTGTCACAGGTGACCTCAATGACACTTGTTGGTCTCATCACTTACACATGAACATGTAATCACTTACACATATTCTGGTGAATATTTAGTTGTTTTTATAAGATAATTGTTATTATCATTTCAACTCTTAAGACATTTTATATCTTTACAGTTTTGATTCTGTATTTGGATGCCACACAAGACTTACTCCCATCCATGGGTCATTGTTGTACCTGCTTTAACAAATTACATTTCAAAGTAATTTTCTAGATTCCACTCACAGACTACTTTTAGGAGACCGTGTTCACATGACTCCAATTAATAGTAGCTTCCAGCAGGATGTGGCCTGGAGTTATTTCAGTATGATCAGGAGTTTTATAACAGTTCCTAACTAAAGCAGCCATTGGGTAAAAGGCGGGGATAACCACTCACTCACAGTACAGGGCTATATAGAAAGACCAATTTACCCATCCACCATGGTTTTGGACTGTGGTATTAACACAGAATGTGACATTATATATTTGAGTTAAATTATGTGAAATTTTGCAAATATTCTCTGGGCTAATTTTCCCCTTTCATCAATTCATTCCTTGTAAACAAACCACAAAATTTACTCTTGGATTATTTAATTTAGAAGTTCAATATTCTTACTATTTTTAAACAAAGATAAAATCAAAAAGGCTCACCTAGGATGCATATGCAATTGTTTATTAAACATTTTCCACAAACACTCAGCTTAAAGTTATTTTGGTTGACTCCAATCAAATCCTACACATTAGGACTCCTGATGCATCCAAAATAACTAAGAAATATTTTACTTACTTATTTATTTATAGTAAACTATGAAGTTTAGAAAATTACTATAAATCAATGGTTCCCAAGGTTACCATAAAATATTCAGAAGTCCAAATGATTCCAAGCATTTTAACATAACCAGGACTACAATAATACAAGATGGTGACTTTATAAATAAAATTGGCATGGTATGGTAAAAGGTTTTTGAAGGTAAAGAGTTGGTAAGGTGGTCAAGTCATTAAAGTACCACTGAATGCTTTTATTACCAAAGAGCAGAACTCAGTCAGAAGCAACATTTTCCCCCATAAAAACCTGAACTTGAGATGGAACTACTTAATACTCATTATATTGCATCCGCATTTGACATGAAACCAAAGCAGAAAGACCGTAACAATTAATTATGGGTTTTACTATCTCTAGTCATGCCGCTGTCACAACATTTACCAATGTTATTGAACATCGTGTTTTCTTAATTTTATGCAGCCTGTCTAAGGCATGAAAAAGAGTTTCAGTTTTGTTTTTATTTGTTTTGAACAAGCAATCCCACCCATGTGGACACGACCACAATAAACACTCATCATTAAGCTCCGACAGTGAGGAAATTGACAGGTGACAATATCACTAAGAGATTGTAATTTAGAGCTCATCACTGTCACATCTGAGAAGTATAAACTGTACATCTCATTTTCTGTCTTTAGGTGTGAGAAGTGATCAGTTTTTCGAGGTGTGTGAGCAAGTCAAATGAGGTGAAACCAGGAAACGGAGATGGAGAGGAGAGGAATCATACCTTTCCACGTCAAAGGGAAAGCAGAACTTTGGTATTGTCTGAAGAACTTCCTAAAAAACAGAACACAGAAAGAAACAAATCCTTTTAGACATATCACAGAGAAAATGAACAAGATTGTATATTTCAGTATGGAAATTTCTTGGGCCTCCACCAAGTAGGGGTTAGGGTTAGGCTATCAACTGGCAGAACAAAATGGGGATTAATTCTGAACAGTCCTGATAGCAATCTGACAAAGTCTTAACATCCCAAACAGTGCAGCCTAAATGCACTTAATCCAAATGAATGGGCAATATAACCCAGTTTATTTGGCAGAACAGAGTGGAAACGTTCCCTTTTTTCCAAGAATAAGGGAGGGATCCTCAATGCACAGCTTGAATAATTAGCAGTTAATAAGTTCATCGATTATCAGGTGCCAAAGGGAGATGAAAGGGCTTGAGAAGAGAGAGAATGGAAAAGAAAAAGAGGGCAAGGGTGGTTGTGGGGGGGAATACACACAGCACCCAGGCTATGGTGGCAGATTGTAGTGACAATAGGCTAAGCAGCTCTGTGGGGTTAAGAAGTACGGAGGGGGGGGGTACAAGCCTGCAGGGCTTTACCTCCCAATACCTCCCCTGTGGGTCTGCGTGCTCTTGATGCGAGGTAGGGGAGGAGGGTAGGGGGCCGCTGGTCTTTTCCACCAGCGGCATATGGATTTAGACAGGGAGCATGAACAGTGCAGTGCACCATATGGGTGAGCCACTCCAGCCCAGCCACACAGAAAGCGAGCGCAGGGTCCCCACTCTGCCTGTCGCTCCGGCTCGTCTTCTCTCTGGCCGCCAGAGAGAAGAACCTGGCCCAGAATGGCTGCCAGGTCCGTTCTGGCCGTCTGTCTGCCTGCTACCTCTCCCTCAGTTCTGGTCCTGCTCTGCCAAGCTCAAAGACTAATCCTGGGTACTGGGTGGCTCTCTGCTACGTTCTGGCCTCCCCAGTCGTCTCTCTCTTCCTCTTTCGTTTACTTGCCAAGCTCGGCCACTGAGCTGAGGTTTGGTCTTTTTTTATTTTTTTTATTGGACACATCCGAGCAGTGAGTGATGCAGTTTCTCCTCTTCCATCTCCCTGCCTCCCCCAGAGATTGATCCGGACGACAGGTTGGGTTTCTGCTGCTGCTGCTGCTGTCTACTGTCTCTAAGACCTCACCATGGGGAGCAGTCACCGATCCCCCCGCACCCCCACCTGCCTCATCAAAACTTAAATCTGTCACCCCGGCACAACACAAACATCGCTCCAGACAGCCAACCAAAAGCAGCAATGAGCTATGACAGGATGTGTGTGTGTCGTGTGAATCTGTGCATTTAAATGTTATGCTTGCTTCAAGGACTTTTGCTCATTCCATCCAAGGCTGGTGAGGCCTGTACATTTACGTGTTTGTGTGGGTGGCTGATTTTCAGTGGGCTATATGCTTCTATGAGAGCCTGTGCCCAGATATGGAGCATTAGGGAGGGGCTGGAGGCGAGGCGGGGTGGGTGGGTGGGTGGTTGGGAAGTGACTGCTTTTCCTTATCTGGATCCGTGATAAAATTGAGAACTCAACAAAGACGGATGGTACTGTGGCAGAGGAGGTCTGTTTTTTCGGCGAGTGTGTGTGTGTGTGTGTGTGAGACTTGGCGTGTGCGGCTGTAAAACTGTCACACACATCAGAGCTGCCATTGTTTTATGCGTTTGCTACTATTATTAACCACAATGCACGCACACCAATATGTTCCAGAGAGCCCTCCTTGGCACACTGCATATGGCACACAAACCCAAACAGTCACACACACACACGCGCGCATAGAGAGACGTTCTTTTTCCTGCAAATAAAAACATTCGAGTTGCCAGATTTGCAGTGTTGTCGCGGCCCTGCCCACATCGGGTTTCTGTTTCTGAGTGACAGTCCAGGAGCTGCAGAGACTCTGATCTCACACAGAATCAGCAGGAAGTGAAGTGATAAGGTTGTATTTGTGTAGAGTGTGACATTGAAATCGCAGCTATATTCTCCCTCCATATAAGGAACCTCAGGACGCCATCCAACATATAGGCACTTTCAGACTGCCTGTCTTTAGACGTTAAACAGTCCAGACAGCTGTGCCTTGCAAGCATGTTTGTGAAGTTGGACAAGATCCACCTTTTTTCTTTCTCTTCATCTTCCTAGTATAATGATTTAAGGTGGAAATTTCACACATCTTAACAAAGGCATACAGTCAGGATTTCATAGAATTGCACAAATGTTTCTTACGAGACCAAATTTTAATTTAAAGTAATGTTTGTGAAGGGAATGTTCTCTTTCTGCAAAATATGCTCCTCTTTTACCTACTCTTAAAACTACCAAACTTTTCTTATTGTGATCTGGAAATAGACCAGCTTTTGACATTAAAGCGTAGATAAATACAACTTTTCTGTTATAGCATTCCTACATTTTCAATCCTTTAAAGTGGAGGAAAGTAAAAGAGTGAATTTGGTTTTCTCCAGCTGTTGGAAGCGTAGAGTAACAACTAGAGGTGTGCCGATCGATCGGTCACCGATCATAATCGGCCGATTTTCGTGAAATCGGTGATTATCGGGATCGGCCGATCAT